>VMDO01006090.1:0-35742 GCA_007922755.1 Pedetes capensis | reverse complement strand
ATTGTTTTGATTTGCATTTCCCTAATGGCTAGGGATGTTGAGCACTTTTTCATGTGTTTTCATGGCTTTATGGACCTCTTCATTTGAGAACTGTCCACTCAGTTTCTTTGCCCATTTGTGTATTGGATTGTTTGGTTTTGGGGGGCTTTTTTTCTTGAGTTCTTTATAAGTTCTAGTAATTCGACCTTTGTCAGATGTATAAAATGCGAAGATTTTTTCCCATTCCGTGGAGTTTCCTTGACTCTGTTAATTATTTCTTTTGCTGTGCAGAAGCTTTTTAATTTCATGTGATCCCATTTATCTATTCTTGTTGCAATTTCTTAAGCAATTGGAGTCCTATTAAGGAAATCCTTTCCAATGCCTATATGATGGAGTGTATTGCCTATCTAGCCTTCTATAAGGTTTAAAGTTTCTGGTTTTATGTTGAGATCTTTTATCTTTTTTGAGTTAACTCTCGTGTATATTGAGAGATGCGGATCCACTTTCATTTTTCTGCATGTGGATGACCATGTTTCCCAGCACCATTTGTTGAAGAGGCTGTCCTTTTTCCAGGTCATCATATCACAGAGACACCTGCATCTCCATGTTCAATGCAGCGCTTTTCACAATAGCAAAGATATGGAATCAACCAAAGTGCCCTTCAACAGAAGAATGGATTAAAAAACTATGGTATATATACACAATGGAATACTATTCAGCAATCAAGAAAAATGAAATAAGGTCATTCGCAGCAAAATGGATGGAATTAGAGAAAATTATTTTAAGTGAACGAACACGAGCTCAGAAAGAGAAACAGCACATGTTCTCACTCATATGAGGGAGCTGATTCAAAATTACAAGAAGGAAACAATCCTACTCAAAGGTCAGCTCATAATAAAAGGGGGGGAGGGAAGATAAGAATGATGTCAATATAAATGGACTAGAAATCACATGTAATTGTTCTAACAAGATAAAAACAAAGACCACTACCAGAAAAGTTTCTATCTTAAACAGAACTGGAACCCAAGGACATGTAGAAAAATACTACTAAGTAAAAGATAAGACTTGGATGGGAAACTTAGATGGGAAGAGGGAGAGGGGGGGAAGAATTGGGGAGGGTAAGGGGTAACCTATATGAATGTTTATCAAATTGCATATATGAAAATTGTCACAATGAAAAGCATATCAAAATGAATCACATTATGATGTACATTAAAAATTTCTAATAAAAAATAAGTCATTTTCGTATGCCTGTACCACCAAAGAACAAACATGTTTTATTTAGGGCTGCATTCAAATTTCCAACTATTTTGCTACTCTTATCAGGACTAACATTGCAGCAGCAGTAGACATATCTGAAGTGGTGTGTGTGTGTGTGTGTGTGTGTGTGTGTGTGTGTGTGTGTGTGTTAAGACATGTTCATTGCAATTGCCTGAACAATATGGATGATGATATGATTGATTAATAGTGATTATCAATTTGGCAAACAAATATAGTAATAAAGTCCTCTGCTTTCACAGAAGATAGATGGACTCCTTTTCTACTAAAGTGGCATCATAAATGATCTCTGCATACCTCCCCTCCTTTATCTGAGTCATGACAGAAGTAAAATTCACCATAGAGGATGAAAAATTACTAAAACTTCGGGGTGATGAAAAAATTTTGGACCTCAACCAAGACAATGGTTTCAAAACACTGTGAATGCACTAAATTACACTAAGAATTATTGATTTTATTTTATGTGAATTTCATTCCCCATTTTAAAAAAATGAACCATCCAAACAAATATGCTCAGAGTTGGGAAAAGTACTCTGTGTTTAACTGCATCAGCAGTTAGCTCTCATCCTCCACATGAAATGTTGGGAGGTATGTCACGAATACTGTGTGATCCATAGTGATCAAAGTTTAAAACTTGTGAAGGATGATGCTTGCATGGATTAGTACAATTCAATATCACCCATATTTTTATATTTTAATATATTTTCTCAGCTGGTAGAGAAAGGGTATAGTTCACAGCAAGGTATAGCTCAGTGGTAGAGTGTTTGCCAGACATGGTGTCACATTCCTGTAAACACAGCACATGGGAGGCTGACGCAGGAGGACTGACATGAGTTCAAGGCCAGCCTGGGCTGCATAGCAAGTTCCAGGCCGGCATGGACTACACAATGAGAACCAGTCTCAAATAAACAAACAAACAAAATGAGAAAGGAAGGAAGGAAGGAAGGAAATTAGGAAGGAAGAGAGAAAGGAAGGGAGAGAAGGAGGGAGGGAAGGAAAGAAAAAGAAAGAGAAAGAAGAAAAATGGTAGAGTTACAGCAGCCTACGAGGTGGAACTGAATACAATCTGCAGTGTTTTACTCATCCAACCATCTGGGGGGTAGACCTGTATAACACCTAGGCATACTTTAGTAACAGTGAGATGGTTGTAAGTCATTACTATCCCTTTTGTTGCTTGTTGTTGTTGTTGTTAGGTACCTTTGAGTTGGGTCTGACTCATAGCAACCCTATGTACAACAGAATGAAACACTCCCCAACATTGTGCCATGCCTGGCACTATTGCCAGTGCTTCTTTGCTTTTCATAGGGCTTCTTTTAGCTGTGATTTTATGTTTTTTTAAATTCATTTTTCTTCTACTTATGGATAAATAGTCAAAAGGAAGAAGATAGGAAAAAAGAAGGCAAGATGATTACAACATGTATGTCCACAGGGAGGATATTGCTAGTATATCTCTATAAAGACAAAACAATTTTATAAATCAAATCAGAAGTAGGCAAATTAATGATGCAATTGAAATTAACCACAATACTCTTCATATTGATAACTGTCTCAAATTTTTATAAATTTCATATATTTTAAATATTAAATCATATTAATGATTTAATATTAATTTAATATTAAATCGTATTTTAAATATTAAAACTATTTAGCTGGTTTTATAGTACATACTTCTCTTAACTAATGTTTTCTGAGAAAAATCAAATTTTATCAAAAGCAAAATGCAACTAAAATTAGTATATACCTATAAACTCTGAAATTAGTATAGTTACTGGCACATTTCATGTAAATTTCCACTTTGAGAACTTAAAATGAATAATTTTGTGATTTATCTGCTTTTAAAACATTTTTTACAAATGTTAGGCAAAGAAGAAAATGTCCATTGGTATCCACCTCATTGTTTTTAGCTTGAGTCTGGTCCAACTCATAGCAACTCTCACAGGGTTTTCAATGGCTGATTGTTTTGGGATTGTTTTGGGAGTGGATTGCCATGTCCTTCTTCCATTTTTTGCAGTGCTGGGGATTGAACCTGGGTCCTCAGAGAGTACAGAGCTGTACTCTACCAACTGCGCTAAACCCCACTCCTGATATCCACCTTGGTTTCCCACATTTTGAAGTGTTTTTTTTTTAATCTGCATATGTCCATTAGAATAACATATGTGAGGTTTTAGGGGGAAAGAAGAGGTTTTCGGAAAGGGAAGTTAGCAGTATTATCCAAAAAGGACCAATACATCAAAAAATCTGTCATCATTAATCATCAACCATTTATGGACCAACCATTATGTGTATGGCCTGCAGCTGTACCACTGTGGCGTTCAATTCCATTAGATCTCAGAAGCCAAGCAGAGTTGGTACTGGCTAGTACTTGAATGGGAGACCACCGGGGAATATCGGGACACCGTAGGCTTGGGTGAAGAACCTGGAAGGCCATCCCAAAAGAACAATCAGCCATTGAAAACATTACAAATAGCGGAGAAGCACTGACTTAGCGCTGGGCAAGACACGGTGTCGGGAGTACTTCATTCTGTTGTACATAGGGTCGCTATGAGTTGGACCCAACTCCATGGCACCTACCGACAACAACATTATGTGTACATTCCTTTCTGACCCAGCCACTTGAATGTGCTACCAAAACTGTTCCATGCTTGGCCTTTGCAGGCTCTACCACCACTTCTGGCCCCATGGTTTCTGATGTAGTGGTCACGTTCCACCTCATACGGAGTCAAGTCTTATATCCTATCCTCTTCCCCACACCCTGCCTTCATTCTTCCAAAGCCCTCATTTTATTCAGTGTCCTTAGCACAGTCATGGTCTTAAGAAGAAGTTACACCCCAAGCCCAAGAGGGTGACTCTTGGTTGGTGGATGCCAAACACGTGAGCGCTGATGAGGTTGCATCACGTGTGAGCTGGCTGCAGCCAATCAGAAGAGAGGAGGTCTCCTGAGTGCCTCCCGGGAGGTACTCTCTCACTCTTCAGTGGGACACAGGTACATTCCCTTTTCTGCCTCTAAACCTTTGGCTAGGCCACCTGGATTCAGGGCAGCAATTTCAGGAGCCTGAAGAATCTGAACTTTGGAGAATGTGGCAGGACAGACAATGCCAGAGGGAGACATTACAACAAAGGCTGGGGGATCGATGTGAATATTGAGGCTCAGTATCTTGAAAGGAAATGGAAAGAAGCAGGACGTGGTCAAGGCAGAAGCTGAACTGTGGTGCAGGTCCAGCAAAGCCTCAGCCAACTCCACAGGTTGCTCTGGGCCAGGGTCATCCACAGACAGTGTTCTGTTAGGGGCTGACATGCCTGTTATTTTGTGCCTTGCATCACTCAGTCATCTGAAGGAAAGGCATGACCAAGGTAGCCCTAGGCAGCCTAGACATAATGCCTCAGAAGGAGCTAAGCACAGGAGCTGCCTTTTGGCCTCAGTCCTCAAGGCAGGGTCTCAAGACCCTCTCTGAGCAGCGTTCTGGGTGGCATTTCTTCGTGGCTACCTCTGAATGTGGGCTGGGATTTAGCTCAGTTGGTAGAGCACTGAGCTGCAGTCTCTGAGGTCCCGAGTTCAATTTCCAGCACCGCAAAAATGGGAGACGGACCAGGCAATCCCGAAACAGTCAGCCATTGAAAACTCTATGAGGGTCGCTATGAGTCGGATACCGACTCGATGGCAACTAACTAACAACAACAACCACCTCTGAATGTAAGCCACTCACGGAGAACTGCACGTGGAATTATGGAAGATGTCCGGATCCTCATTCATGTCACCAATCAACTAAATTACCCAGCCCTGGAAACTCCCCAGCTCCAGGCTGCTTATTACATGAGATCAGAAAGGTCCAGGTTTCATTAAAACATCCATGATTTTCAGCAGGCAGCATCTTCCTGGATACACTGGAATTTGTATCGGGGTCCTTGACTTTCACAGACTTTCACAGAAATGTGTGACAAGCTTCTTTAGCCTGACCTTGAAATTTTTTCCTCAAGCATAATTTTATTACTTCACCTGCCATTGCACTTTCTGTTACCAAGAGATGCTGCCTGTTTTCTGCGGTTTCCTTTTTAAAACAGGGACCTCAGGCCCCATGCCAGGCGAAAGGAAGAATGGGGCATATCCCTGCCTTCTGGTATGCAAAGCCATAGGAAAATCCTGTTTTGATTTGAGTAATAGACAGACAGTTACTTATGACCTAGAGTTATAAGTATCTTTAAAATGAAGCAAAGTGTGTGCCCCATCTTACTACGTTGTTGTTGTAGTTGGGTGCCGTTGAGTCATTTCCAACTCATAGAGATCCTCTTAGGGTTTTCAATGGCTGATTGTTTTGGGATTGCCTCAGAAGTGGATTGCCACATCCCTCTCCCATTTTTGTGGTTCTGGGAATCGATCTCAGGATCTCAAAGACTACAGAGCAGCGCTCTACCAACTGAGCTAAATCCCAGCCCCCATCTTACTATTGTGAATTTAATTTTAATTACTAATCTAATTCTTATATCTTCAAGATCCAACACCTCCATTAACCAGCACACAAACTTCAGAAAGTCAGTATCTCACTAATCCCTGGTGTTCTCATTCATAAAATGAGATTTTTAGATTAGAGCCTCTCTAAGGTCCCTTCACATTTGAAAATCCTACCATCCTATGGGTTATGTGTTCATTTCTGTTCATAGCTTTCTGTTCCCTGAATTATATTTTCAACAACAGCCACCAAATAATAGCCATCCAGGCACTTTCTGCTTAAATCTCCCTCTCTCTGGATGTCACCCTGAGGGTCTCTGAATACCTCCGTGGAGCAACAGACGCCAGGAAAGCTGTCAGAGGGCTCCCTCCTGAGCCATCTCCTGCTAAAATGCCTAATCATATCTGCCATGTGTAAGCAGCCATCCAGCCCCAGGCACAAAACAGAGGACAGCAATAAAGCATTCCCCAGTGGTGTCTGTGTTCCTGGAGGATATGTGCAAGAGGAACATATTATCACAGCATCTTTGGGGATCAAACTGAAGGAGACCCCTGTGTGTTTTTTAAAGGAAGCCATAGTTTACTATAGCCAGTTAGCCCTGATCCGGAAAATGAAAATGTATTTGTATGGATTGAACTTTTTTAAAAAATTGATTACTTCCAAAGGAAGTACTTAACTGTCCTCAACACAGGCAGGCCCCCCAAAAGTTCATTTGATCAAGTTTTTGTTTCTATCAATAGGCAACTCATGGAAGAGGATACCTGAATGATCAATAAGCATAGGAAAGGACACTCAGCTTCAGTGAGTACTCAGGGAAATGAAAATTAAAATGCACAATAAGATGTCATCGTAAATCCACAAGAAATAGCCAGAAGTTGAAAGACTGACAAGGTAAGGGTCAGGGAGGACATGGAGCCCTGGAACTATCAAACACTGGTGGTGGGAATGGAAATTTGACCAATATTATGAAAAATAGTTTGGTAGATTGCAATAAAGTTAAACATGTTGTTGTTAGGTGCCATCAAGTCGGTGTCCCACTGATAGTGACCCTATGTACAACAGGCAAAACAGAATTGTCAGTGCTTCTCTCCTATTCTTAGTTTTCAATGACTGATTGTTTTATTGGGAGTGGGTTGCCGGGTCCTTCTCCCAAGCCTACAGCACCTGGTATTCCCAGGAGGTCTCCCATCCAAGGACTAACCAGGCCTGACCCTGCTTAGCTTCTGTGTCCAATTACATTGGATGCCACAGTGGTACTGCTGCAGGCAAGTTAAGGATACACTTCTGTTATGACCTAGAAATTCCAAGCCTGGGTGCCTATTCAAGAGAAACAAGAGGATATAGAAACAAAAAGACTTGGAAATGAATATTGAACAAATATTGGTTCATAATAGTGAAGATCTGGAAGCAATGTACATGTTTATGCAGAGGCAAAAGGATACCGATACATGAATCTCAGACACATGATGTTGAGGAATGGAAGCCAGGCGTGAAACATTACCTATTGTGCAGTGGGTACTTTTAATACGATTTTCAAGAACAGACAAAATGAGTGAATCTATGGTTATAAAAGTCAGAATAATAGTTATTCCTAAGTGGGGTGGATAAAGTTGGTAATGTGCTACACTGCACTCTGAGGACCTGGGTTCAATCCCCAGCACCACAAAAATGGGAGAAGGACAAGGCAAACCACTCCTGAAGTAATCCCAAAAGGATCAGCCATTGAAAACCCTATGAGAGTTGTGATGAGTCAGAACCGACTCAAAAGCACCTGACAACAACAACTAAGTGGGGTGGAGAGCATTGACTGGAAAGAGGCATGAGAGATCTCTCCAGGGTGCTGAAATTGTTCTAGCTTTTATTCTGGGTGTTGATCACACAGGTTCAAATGTATGTAAAAATTCACTGAGCTATAGCTCAGTACATAGTTAAGATTGATGCAATTTCTTCTGTATAAATTACACTTCAATAAAAACTTGGTGCTCCCTCAAGAACAGAGAGATTTGTTTCCTTATGGGGACTTGATCATAGAAATGCTACTTGTCTTCTCAAAGCAATCTTTGCAGGCAAGCTGGACCCGATTAGCACCACCTCACAATAACAGGATATCCACAGCCCGAACTGACATTTGGTGCAGAAGCGGAAGGCAACACCACCTATACAAACAGCCCCCATGTATCAAAAGCTTTCTATGCATCTCCCGCCATATATGTCATGATTTTTCATTCTCAGAATCGTCCTGCAGAGCAGCTTTTATTAATTACATTTTCCATATGAGAAAACTGATATAGTAGCTAAGTAGCTTTCCCAACTTAACACAACCACTAAGTGGTAAACATGGGGCTCAAAGAGAATTCAGTTTAGATACAGATCCTAATTTTTTTTAAGTACATCCTGCCCCTTTTAATGAGAGAAGCGCCGGAATCTGTAGATACCACCAGTGAGTGCATCTTTACATATCCCCTCCTGCTATTTTGAGGTTGTTTTCATTGGCCCTAGATAAGTCTAGAGTGGGTCAGAGTGTACACACCTCAGGTGTGAGAGGAAGCTCTCTTGCGTGAAGTGAGAAGAAATTAATGAATCACCCAGGCTCCCACTGGCAAAACATGGCCTTCACACCTGTTCAGGGGGAAAATGAGCAACAAAGCCACACACACAAACACGCACAAACACTTATACACACTCACACAGTAAAAGTCAAGCTTAAAATATGAATGTGCTCTGAGGTGGTTTCATAGAATATATATTTTTAATTTTAAAAATACAACAACTGTTCCCAGTTATAATCCTTATTTTTCCTCACTCCAGGCTGCCAAACATTCAGGTCAGGGAACTTTTATATCTGAAATTGTTTCAAACCAAATAGTTCCTTTGGGAAAGGAAAACTGTGATTAATTCTGGCAACTGTTATGTACCATATAAAAAGAACATGGAAATTAATGCCATCATGCATCCATCTCTGCTATTCTCTTCTTTGAAACAACTTTTAAAAGTTTATTATTAAAAATATATTGAGGTTCAGTGTGATTATAAACACAGAGAAAAATATTGAAAGTAAAATATACTGAGCACCTGCTATAATTTCCATATGTCATTGCTGCTTAAATGTCTGTGATAGAAAATGAATAATGAAAGGTTTTTTTAAAGTTTCAAAGTAAGGTTTGTAATACTTTGGTCATTGTCTGATGCTTAGCAAAACCAAATGGCAATAAGAAGCCCAAATTGACTGCTAACAATAGCTTATGGCTTAGAAAAGCACAATAATAACAATCTACACAAAAGTATATCAGAAGACTCATGCAAAAAAAATGTTGTTGCTGTTAGGTACCATCAAGTTAGTGTCTGATTCATACATAGCAACCCTAGGTACAACAGGAGAAACACTATTGTCAGTGCTTCTCTGCTATTCATAGGGTTTGCAATGGCTAATTGTTTTTTGGGAGTGGGTTGCCAGGTCCTTTTCCCAAGCCTACAGTACCTGGTATTCCTAGGCAGTCTCCCATCTGAGGACTAACCAGGCCTGACCCTGCTTAGCTTCTGAGATCTGATGGGATCGTTCGGCACAGTGGTATATCTGCAGGCTCATGCAAAAACAGGCAAGCATTATACTTAACTCACTATAATTCCTGTGAACTAAGATTGTGACTATGAGCCTGTGTTAGACATAGATTAGCTGTAACAAAATATCGTACTCTGTGGCTTCTAAGCAGCATAAATTTAGCTCTCCCAGTTCTGGACACTGGGAAGGCCAAGATCAACGCGTCAGCAGATTCAGTGTGTGGTGAGGCCTAAGTTTGCATACAAAGATGTTGTCCTCACTCTGAGTGGTGGAAGGCATGAGGGCTCTCTCTCAGGCCTCACCTGAAACTTTTCTTTTCTTTTCCCCTTTATTTATAAACATTGGTGGGGTATAGAGTAGTAAGACTTGCTCTTCCCATTATACATCTATTACATCACTTTTGGTTACACTTTCATCAACTTACATTTTATGGAACCATTTAATATGTAATAAAAATCATATGTAATGACGGGTTAAAGTCTCATTGATGTTTTTTCTTTCCTTTCCCCTATCTTTCCCATGTATTTATATAGTTGGACCATACATTATGAGATTTTCCTTTTTCCCCTTTCCCTTCTACTTTATTTCCCCTCCCTTTCCCCCTTCCCATGCTTCGCTCTACTTGCTGATCCCCTCCCCTCTTCTTTCTACTCTGCTTATATTTTATACTCTTAGATAAGTATTATTGTTCATTTTTATGTATCTACACATACATAATTTTCTGTTCTTCCTTTAAATTAGATTTGGTTCCCACATATGAGAACAGACAGTATTCCTCTTTTGGGGACTGGGTTGGTTCATTTAAGATGATGTGCTCCAGTTCCATCCATTTTACTGCAAATGACATAATTTCCTTCTTTGTTATCGCTGAATAATATTCCATTGTGTATATAGACCACAATATTTCAATACACGCCTCTGTTGATGGACATCTTGGTTGATTCCATACCCTTGTTATTGTGAAGAGTGCTGTGTTAAATATGGAAGTGCGGCTGTCCCTGTGGTATTATAAGGAGACACGAACCCATTCACAAGGATTCTGCCTTCTTCTTTACCAATCATCCCCCCAAAATTTCCACCTCTTAACAGCATCCCCCTGGGTGTTGTAATTTCAACATATTAATTTGAGAGAAAGGGACTCAAACACTCAGACCATGGGTGAGCTTCTCCAAAAGTGCTCAAGAGTTAGCTCTGCCATTTATAAATTTATAACTGCAAGTAACTATTAGTGTGTTAAAGCCTCAGATATTTTATCTACTTAACCAATTTGACATAACAATGAAAGAAGTCAAACATAGGCAAAGCCAAATGCAAAGGAATGTGATAGCTATGAGCCGTGAAGAATAAGGATACTTTGTTTTGCCAAGAGCTGGAGATGTATTTTGGAGAACAAAACACTGGAACCAGATCCCTGATGGGTGGTTTGAAGCAGGCGTGCACCTCTGACAGATGACACCAAAACACTTTCTTCTGACTCCTATAGTCTTCACGCCCCAGGGCCACCTCATCTTTGAACTTGCAGATACTGATCACATTAGGAAAGCTT
Organism: Pedetes capensis; assembly: GCA_007922755.1. NCBI lineage: Eukaryota > Metazoa > Chordata > Mammalia > Rodentia > Pedetidae > Pedetes > Pedetes capensis. The sequence goes on along the minus strand of VMDO01006090.1, from coordinate 24,935 downwards.
CAACAACACCAATGACCCTCTACTCTTAAAAACAAGCCAGGAGATCTGTCTTTCCCACTGTGCTTTTCTGCTTGACATTTTAATTGCATTTGGTTGTGCTGTATTTTATGTGGACATTATTTACAACCACCTGGAATCTGATCAGGCAAACTGTAATCTCCCAAAATCCTACCCCAAGACTATTCTTCTAAAAATTCGGGAGTACTCTGGTGTGCCCAATACGCCTAGTTAAAAATGCAACGTGTATCTATTAGCTTGTCTTCCCTTTCTATTTTTCATCTATCTATGGCAAGGTTATGGCAGAAGAGCCTGGCAGTCCACTCCCAAAACAATCCTCCATTGAAAACCCTATGAACAGCAGAGAGGCCCTGACACAGTGCCAGGCATGGCACACTGTCGGGGAATGTTCTGTTCTATTGTACCTAGGGTTGCCATGAGTCAGACCCAACTCAATGGCACCTAACAATAGTGTGGCAAGGTTATTGTTCAATATTTCCCATCTCTTGGCCACTATGGGGTCTCATCTTCTTTTGAACAATTTCCCTAGTCTCTCCCATGTAATAAGCACGTTTGATTCCATGAGAACACCACTATCTGAACCCAAATGCACCACCTCCCACAGATATGGCCAGCCACCCACCAGAGACAAGGAAACATTAAAAATAAGTCAGCTGTATTGAGCTGGCCTGGCTCCTGCAACTTACAGGAACAAAGTGTCTGTTAGGAAGAACCTGGAAATTGCAGACATTCATTCTCAGGCCAGTTGGCACTTTCAATCATCTCACAGATGAACAGCTACCCAAGGACAGGCTGAAACCTGTCACTGAGCTAGAGACCAAACCTTCTGCAGCTTTCACTGTTCTTTGAACAAAATTACAGGCTAGGCTCTTGGTCCAGCTGGAGATGTACAGGTTACTGTGGTTTAGGAGGTCAGGGTACTTTTCAAATGTCGGTATCTCATCAGCAAAGGCAGAAATAACATGAACTTGACTAAATTTAGGTAAGTCTTCCATGTTTAACGTGGCTGCCATTGAGCCAGGAGCAGTGACACATGCCTGCAATCCCAGCTACTCAGGGGGCTGAGGCAGGAGGATCACAAATGTGAGGCCAGAGGCAGCCTGTGTAACTTAGCAAGACCCTGTCTCAAGATTTAAAAAAGAAAAAAAAAAGGCTGGGGGTGAAGCTCAGTGGTGGAGCCCTTGCAAAGTATGTGTAAGGCCCTGGGTTCAGCTCTCCAATACTGGAAAAAAAATATATTAGTAATCCTGCCTATAGGTGAGATGAACAGCCCCAACATCTGTAGTTATTAATTCTCATGATGACTCAAGTAGACATAGCACGTAATCAAGCTAATGAGAGTAAACTGCTTTAGGGAATGGGTCAGGAGTAAAGAACTAAGCAGTATATGGCTGCTTTCATCAAGAAACTCAGTATTTTTGGCAGAACCTGGTCCTTCTCATTGGAAATTTATAAATTAGACAGTAGGAATCAGCAACTGGAGCTGAAAGAAATGAATGGAACTCTCGCACATACCAGAAATTTTCTGGGATGATTTTATAATGAATACTGGAATGAATGCAAATATGCTAGTGTCTTGCCACTGCTATACCAATTTATCACAATTTTAATGACTTAATACAGATATATTTTCGTATAGTTCTGAAAGTAAGAAGATCAAGAACAGCCTCAGTGGGTGTCTGCAGGGCTGTGTTCCTTCTGGGGGCCCTAGGAGACAATTGCCTCTTCCCTTTCCAGCTTCTAGAGCTTGCTCTCATTTCTGGGCTCATGGCCACGCATCACATCGCTTCTTTTCCCTCTGCAGCCAACCTCACGCTGTCTTCTGCCTTGGTCTCATATCCTCTTGTCTCCCTTTCATGAGGACCTTCATGATTACATCTAGGCCACTTGAAAAGCCCAGGAGAATCAGCCCATGTTTAGGTCCTTGACTTATTCACAACTGCAAAGTGCCTTTCACCATGGAGAGAAACATGGTCACAGTTTCCAGAGACTAGAATGTGGACATCTTTGCAGGCCACTAGTCAGCTTACCAGATTCATACCATTGTATAAAAACTTTTTATTCACTAGGACTACACATTTAAGAGAAAAATCATTTACACAATGTTGTTGTTGCCATCAAGTCAGGTCCCACTCATGGCAACCCTGTGTATAACAGAATGAAACACTACCCGAAACTGTGCCATGCCCCGCCCCATTGTCAGTGATTTTTGGCTATTCATAGGGCGTTCAATGGCTGATTGTTTTTTGGGAGTGGGTTGCCGGGTCCTTCTCCCAAGCCTACAGCGCCTGGTGTTCCCAGACGTCTCCCATCTAAGTACTAACCAGACCTGACCCTGCTTAGCTTCTGAGGTCTGACAGGATTGGATGCCAAGGTGGTAGAGCTGCAGGCCATTTACACACTAGAAAAGAATATTTGTAAAGTGAACAAAGCATTCTGGGCTGTTCACTACACACCACTACTGGAGAAAATTATGAGTTTTCATGACCCTGAATTAATTAATAGGAAAGCTTCGCTTTTAATAATCCTGTATTAATGAAAAAAGAAAGCTATCTTGGCAAATTTGTTTTGCTTTAATTTGTATTTCTGATTGGTTGTAAAGGTAAATTTTATCTTATGCTTCATGGTCATTTTAAATTCCTTTCCTGGTGCTTCACTTGCTTAAGTTTTGCCCATTTTTTCTTAATTGTTCACCTCTTACTTATGAATTCTATGTGTCCTTTATATCTTCTTAATATTGAACTCATTCAATATTAAGTGTTGCCGATGTCACTCTTCAGTCCATAAACTAACCTTTAACTTTGTGACATTTTATAACAGAATTTTTAATATTAAATTGGCCTAATTTATCAGTCTTTTTCCTTTACACTATGGGCTATCTTTAATAAATCATTTCTATCTTCAGGTCATAAAAATATTCTATGTTGTCTCTGAAAATCTGGGATGCTTTTATGATTTTGTTTTAGAAATTATAACTGTAATCTTTTCACAGGATCTAAATGGTGACCTATTTTTATCTTTCGGTACAGACAGCCAAATTTCCCAGTATCATTTCTCTCAATCATTGTCTCTCCACTGTCCTGAACACATCCTCTACTGTATACAATTTTTCCTATGTTCCTGGATCTGTTTTGAGTTTTAATATAATGTTTTGGTGAGCAACCTTCCATTATTTCAATTGCTATATCTTTACTCCCATAAAAAAGGCCTCATTATGATAGAAGTTGTCTTGTCTTTCTGTTTTTCTACTAAAGAATTATTTTAACTATTATTGAAACTTTCCTCAAACATGTATTTAGAATTACCTTGACATATTTCCTTTAAGAAGTATCTAAATTTTCCACTGAATTGAGAGATTAGCTTAATTTGAACTGACAACTCGATGACATCTAGTCACTTTTATCCATAAATATGGATAATCTATTTATCTCTTCTTACATGTTTTTAAATAAAGCCTTAAATTTTTCTTTCAAAGGTCTTTTAAACCTAATTTAGGTCAGTGTCTTGGTACCAGGGCTTCAAAACTGTGCAAAATTGGAATCAGGTTCAGGTGAGGTTTCAATATGTTAAAATTTATAGTTCAGGTTCAGTTCAGGTTTGGATTTAAATCCTATGCATAGATAGAAGGGCTTCAAACTGAACCTGAACCCAGAACCTGAGCTCATTCCACTTCAAGCATTTAAAAATTTTTTTCTGAACCTGAACCTGAACCCATTGAAAACTGAGTCTGAGTTCAGCTTTTAATGTGTGCATGTGTGTGTGTTTATATCATTGTTGTTGTTGTTGTTGTTAGGTGCCGTCGAGTCGGTATCCGACTCATAGAGACCCTCATAGGGTTTTCACTGGCTTGAGTACTTCGGGATTGCCTTGGGAGTGGATTGCCAGGCCCTTCTCCCATTTTTGTGGTGCTGGGAATTGAACTCGGGGCCTCAGAGACTGCAGCGCAGCGCTCTACCCACTGAGCTAAATCCCAGCCCGTTTATATCATTAGCTATTTAAAAATTGAAAAAATAAATGAAAACATTTTCGTCTATCTACACATAAGATTAGCATTTTAAACCTGAGCCAAACACAAACTCTCTAAAACTTTAACATACTGAACCTGCACCTGAACCTGAACAGAATTTTTTTTCTTCATAGTTTTGAAGTCCTGCTTGGTACCTTGTCATTTGGCTGTTATCATGTAGAATTATTTTTCTTGATTATGTTTTATGGTTGGCTTTTCCTTGTACATACAAACACTATTTAATTGTATATATTGATCTTTTATTATATCACTTCCTGTTTGATATCCTTCTCTCTGGGTTTTTTGTTTGTTTTTGGGTTTTGTTGTTGTTTTTTGCCTTATTCCATCGGCCGCTGCTATCCACAGCCTGAAGAACAGTGGTGGTGATATCAGGTATGCTTTGTTTGCCATGTTTTGGATTCTGATTTGATTCTTCTAAACTTAGACTACTTATTATGATGTTGGTAGATACTAAATATTTGATTAAGGAAAATGACTTCTATTGCTGTTTGGTAAGAAAATCTAAAAATTGTATTATTGGACCTTTCCTGTATCCATGTGGGTGATTCTTTAACATATTGATCATTTCCTTTAATATACTAATGAATGGATTATATTTACTTTTCATGTGGATAAGCTGTATGATTGTGGGATAAACTCTGCCTAATAATGATTGTTTTTATACAATGTTAAATGTTAGTGGCTATGTATGTGTCATTTAAGTTGCTTACAGTTATATTCATAAGTGAATTATCTTAAAATGATCCCTTCCTTTATAATCCCAGCTGAGTTTGATATTAAGGTAGTTATAATTATCCTAAAAACAGGATATATTTGACAAATAGTATAACAGTTTATTCCCTGAAGGCTTGAAAAATAACACTGAGAAACTCATTGAACCCTGATTAATTTTTCTTGTATGTAGGGGGATGGAAGGGAAAACAGAGAGGACAGAAAATATTCTCCAATATTGTCATCTCATGACCTATTTACATGCTTATAAACTATGATACTTCAAAACATTTTTGTATATGCCAGTTATATCTATACATATTTAGAATATTTATTATGATTAGAAATATTGTTTATTTGGTACTGCTTCTCTGGAATGTTTTAGGACATCCTCTCTTGTTTTTTAATAAATAAATTCATATAAGTTTAATAAACACTAAATCCAAAGATGCTAGTATGGTTGAAATTTCAGATGAAAAATTCAAAAGTCTACTTGTAAAAATGATCAGTGACTTAAAAGATTATATAAATAAGCAGATGAATGAAGGAAGGATATCAGTTCAAGGCCTAGATAAGAAAGTGACCATTGCAGAAGACAAAGTCAGCAAAATGGATGAGAAAATCAGCAAGGAAATTGACATTTTGGGGGAAAAACCAGAAATGGGTAAGTGAATAATTCAGTAAATCAAATAAAAAAAACACAGTGGAAATCCCCACCAGGAGACTAGATCCAGCAGAAGAAATAATAAAAAGGATGGGAGACAAGGCTGAGGAAATAGTACATTTGGATGTCAATAAGGGAAGAAAAATCAAGAGCATGACAACTTCCAAGAACTCTGGGATATGATCAAGAGACCAAATCTAAGAATCCAGGGAGTAGAAGAAGGAGCTAAGATTACAAACTAATGGCACAGAAAACCTATTAAATAAAATTACAGCAGAAAATTTCCCAGATCTGGGAAAAGAACTCCTTCTTGTATAAGCATTGGTAATTTATATCTTCCATAGATTTATCCATTTTATCTGTTATAATTACACTAGAGTTGTTTACAGAGTTTCTGCATTATCCTTTTAATAATTGTAGCCTCTCTATCAATTAACTCTCCCCAAAAAAGAATTTCAGAAATTGAAAACAAAGGTACACTTTTCACTAGAACAAAGAATTAAAATACACAAAAGTTAAAAAAAGAAAAAAACGGACATCTAAATACAAGAGGCATTTAGAACCCCACATAGACATGAATTGGAAAAGAACCTCCCTACAACATGCTATAGTTAAAGTGCCAAGACTATAGAACAAATAATATTAAAAACTCCAAAAGAAAAACACTAACTCACTTACAAAGGCAAACCCATCAGAATAACATCACACCTCTCCACATAAACCCTAAAATTCAGGGAAGTATTGGATGATATATTTTAAGTCGTGAAAGTAAATAACTGCCAGCAAAGATTGTTATATCCAGGAAAGTTATGATCTAAAAATCAATGGAGATGTCAAGCACAGTGGTGTATGCTTGTAATCCCAGTAACTTGGGAGGCAGCGGCAGGAGGATTGCAAGTTTGAGGCCAGAGGCAGCCTACATAACTACACAGCTACATAACTTAGGGAGACCCTGTCTCAAAATAAAAATTAAAACCTGGACTTAAGGTTCAGGTCAGTGGTAGAGCATTTGCAGAGCATGTGTCAGGTCCTGGTGCCCCTAGTATCATCATCATCATCATCATTATCACCATCATCATCATAGGTAAAAATAAAAAACAAAATCAATAGAGAAATAAACAACTTTCAAGACAAGCATACACTAAGCAATTCATGACCATCTACATTTTAAGCCAGCAATGCAGGATACTGAAAGGAACCCTACACTCATGGGAAGAAGACAGACAGTCTCAATCATAGCAGTGCAAGAAAGAATAAATTCCATGAGAGGAACAGATAAACTATCGAGACCTAGGAAATAATCACTAACATCTAACTCAAAAAACTTGCAAACCCTGAATATGAGTAAGGGAGCTAGAAAAGAAACAAATAATGTGTGAATCAACCAGAAAAAATATATTAACACAATTATAAGAACCAGCAAACCCCTCTCAATGATAACTCTAAATATAAATGGTCTTAACTCTCCAATTAAAAGATATAGACTAGCTGAGTGGGTTAAAAAAACAAGATCCAACAATTTATTGTTTGAAAGAAACATATCTCACTGACAAGAACTCTTAAAGACTGAAAGTGAAAGGATAGAAATCAATATACCAAGCAAATAGAAGGAGGATGAAGGGGGAGAAAATGGACTAAAGAGAGAGGAAAAGGGGAAATAAGAAAAGATAATGGAGGAAAGGATAAATATTATATGTTTTGCATTTAAAGGCAAAATCTGGAATTATATATGATATATAAATACATATGTCTACAGCCACACCACCATACCACTATGGCATCTGATCCCATCAGATCTTGGAAGCTAAGCAGGGTCAGGCCTGGTTAGTACTTGGATGGGAGACTTCCTGGGAACACTAAGTGCTGTAGGCTTGGGAGAAAGACCTGGAAACCCACTCCCCAAAATGATCAGTCATTGAAAACCCTATGAATAGCAGAGAAGCACCAACAATAGTGCTTCATCTTTTGTACATAGGGTTGTTATGAGTCGGACAATGACTCAACAGTACCTAACAACAACAACAACAACAACAACAGCAACAACAACAACAGCCATATCACCCTGGCATTAGATCTTGGAAGCTAAGCAGAATAGGGCCTGGTTAGTATTTGGATAGGAGACCTCCTGGGAATACTGGGTGCTATCAACTTCAGAGAAGGACCCGGCAGCCCATTCCTGAAACAATCAGCCATCAAAAACCCTATGAATAGCAGGGAAACACTGACATAGTGCCAGGCATGGCACAGTGTTGGACAGTGTTTCATTCTGTTGTACATAGGGTCACTATGAGTTGTATTTGACTCAAAGGCACCTAAAAATAACAACATATACATACATATATATAATATATCAAAGTATATAAAAATATAAACAAGGAATGCAAGCAGAAGGGGGACCATTGGTGAGGAAGAAAGGAATCAGATGGAGGCAAGGGTGTCATGAGAGGATAATGGGGGAGGTGAACATGAGCAATGTACAATGATATGCATATATGGAAATGTTATAATGAAATTTGCCTGTAGCCACACCACTGTGGTGCCCAATCCCATCGGATCCTGGACACTAAGTACTGTTGGACCTGGTTAATACTTGACAGAGAGACCACCTGAGAATACCAGGTGCTGTAGGCTTGAGAGAAGGACCTAGCAACATACTCCCAAAAAACAATCAGTCATTGAAAATCCTATGAATAGCAGAGAAGCACTGAAAATAGTGTTTCATCTACTGTACGTAGGGTCACTATGAGTTGGATACTGACTCCACAGCACCTAACAACAATAATGAAACAAATAAGTTGTAATCTAACTAAAAATTACTGGGCTGGGGGTTAGCTCCATTGGTAGAGTGCCACTCTATGCTCTCTGAGGCCCCTGAGTTCAATCCCCATCACTGCAAAAGTGGGAAAAGGACGTCACAGGTCACTCCACAAACAACCCTGAATCCAAAGCAATCAGCCATCAAAAACCCCATGAAGGTCACTATGAGTCAGACATCATTTGACAACACCTAACACACACAACTAAAAATTGCTAATAATAAAAAGCAACAAAGAAACTGACAATATGAAAAAAGACATCTATTATCAACATAATAAAAAAGTTGTACACAAGACATGTAAGGGAATCCTGTACATAAATAACAAAGACACAAGAAAACAACTTAAAAATAAATGGCAAAATATTTAAACAAGTCCCTCACAATTTCAATAAGTATATATAAACATATTAAAATATGTCCAATGTCATTAGTCATTAGGACACTAAAAATTTAAACCCTAATAAATAAATATCTACAAGAATCTTTAAATGTTTAACACTTAGAAACTCAAGCCATTTCTGGTGGGAGTATAAAATGTATAAAAGTTTTGAGAGCTATGTAGTATGTTCTTGTTGTTGTTAGGTGCCATCAAGTAGAGTCCCACTCATAGCAATCCTATGTACAACAGAACAAAACACTATCTAACTCTATGCCCATGCCCAGTACTATATCAGTGCTTCTCTGCTATTCATCAGATTCTCAAGGTCTGATTGTTTTGGGAGTAGGCTGCTGGGCCCTTCTCCCAAGCCCACAGCACCCAGTACTCCCAGGTGGTCTCCTATCCAAGGACTAACCAGGCCTGACCCTGCTTACCTTCCAAGATCTGATGAGATCTGATGCCAGTAGTATGACTATAAGCACTCATCTACTTTGTAATATCTCTTGAACATACCAATGTCCTATGACCCAGCAGTTCAAGTCCTATATACATGCCCAATAGAAGTGGGGGGGGGCAGTGTACAAGAACACTCAGGCTGGAATTATTCAAAATATTCTCATAAATGAATAATAAATGGTGAATCATTCACACAATGAAACACAATATGTTAGTAAAAAAAGAATGAAATACTGCTACACAAAATGACATAGATGAATTTCATGGACATAAATTGGGTGAAATCAATCAGAAACAAAAGAAAACACTAAATAGCTTTACTCACACAAATTTTAAAATAGGCAAGATAACCCTGGTTTTAGAATTAAGAATTATCGTTACCTTTGGGTAAGAGGGAGTGGGGAGTAATTAGGAAGGGGCACAAATTGGCTTCTGGGGTGCTAACAGTATCCTTTCTACTTCTTGATCAGTGTGTTAGTTTGGCCTTATGTTCAAGGCAAGACCCTGAAACAACGATGTGGATGCAAGGAGCATCACTGAGCACTGATCACATAAGGGGCAAGGGAGGTAATGGAGAGAGTGAGATTGAGAAGCGGCAGCAGCTAGCAGTTTGCATTCATGTGTGGATTCCACTACACGGAACTTGGGCTCAACTCTGCTGCTGGGAACTCTCTGGGAACATTGTGGAGCAAATGGAGCTACAAATATCCAGAGGATAGTTCCTCTGGAGTTGGGGAGGGACGTGCTATTTAGGACCAAACCTCAACCTTGTTTGAGGTTTGTCCCCCAGGCATTAACCACCCTCTCTCTCCAGCAGCAGGTTCACCTGGTATCACAGAAGGCACCATCTTCCCCATCCACAGGTGAATTCAGGTGAGCTTGAAGGGATGCGATGCTCAGACAGATCTGTGATGTCTGTCACAGTCCGAGTGCCAATCGCCTGGTAGTGCTGTGCCTGTAACCATGCCTCACACTGTCCACGTATGACTTGTACACTTTTACGTAAACATGATACACTTAGATGCAGAAATTTATTTGAATATCATTCAAAGGAAATGTGAAAACTTGGGATGGGGTATTGTTCCAGAAAAGGAACAAAACTGGAGGTGCCTTATACTTAAGAAAACAACTGCTTCCCAACCATCCTGGCTAGTGTTTTATGGTGGCCCAAGCAGCTGGTGCAGGTCTCAGTCATGACTGACTCAGAGTCCCTGACATGGCATTAACATTCTGCCAGTATGGAGAAGGACGCTGGCCATGGTTCAGCCTATGCTTATGAATATCATTACTCATTTGGTCCCTCCCTGCTTACTGAATATTGGCTGAGCACTCAGTTGGTCATGTACTGTCCATGGTTCTGGTGATAAAACGATGAGCAAGTTTTCCCCCTGCCTTGAAGCAGCCCACAGATCAACAAGAAAGACAGATACGCAGCCATTAAATGTAACAGAGAGTATTAGCATCAGTGAAGTTCCATGAGCATTATTTTTGTCTCAGTGGAACTGGAATGGCGTCATAGAGACACTGAAGGAGAAATGGGATTGTAATGAGAAGAAAAGCAGAGTAAAGAGACAGAAGTGTGAAGCTGCATAGTGCGTTCAGCCAAAGAGGAATGTGGCGGTGATCAAAAAATACAGTGAAGTGGACACGGTGGTGCCCGTGTATAATCCCAGTGACTCGGGAGGCTGAGGCAGGAGGATCCTGAGTTCAAGACCAGAGGCAGCCTGCATAATTTAGTGAGACCTTGTCTCAAAATGAAAAGTAAAAACTGGGCTGGGGTGCAGCTCAGTGGGAGAGCACTTTCAAAACATACGTGAGACACTGGATTCAACACCCCCAGTACCATAAAAGAAAAAAAAAGTGAATGTTTAAATTTAAAAATGTATTACTCATGAAAGGGGACTTCCAGAACTGCTTCAGAAAGTGGGAAGGATGACGGCATAAGTGGGCTCAAAGCTGAGGGCTGTATTTTGAGGGAGTTAATGGCAATGTGTCCTTCGCTGTGATTTTTTTTTTTCTTTAAACATTCGTCTTTTTGTTCGTTTGACTGTTCATTCCTCGTAGTTGGATATGGCCAAACTCTAGATGGTGGGCCAGGTGGCTGGGGAATGAGGAGTGAAGTTTAGATACGGTAGAGAGAGTCAGAAGGTAGGCCGCCTCGGATGGGACATTATTGTGAGCAGAATTTTATCTGTGGACAAAGCAGGATCCAAAAAGTCTTTTAAATGAGGACATCAACAACCCAGTGTTTTAATAAATGGGGACATTAAGTACCAGATGGATTGGAGTAAAAGAAACTGCAGGCAATGAGGTCAGTTGAGAAGCTATTGAAATACTTCAAAGGAAGATGATAAGGGCATATAGTTAGAAGTCCTTGCAGGCAATCTCTCTATAAATGTTTAAGTTTCATCATCAAATGTGTAGTCACAGCCCCTGACAGGCTATAAGGTGCTATTCAGGCTTTTGTCAGAGAAATAAAGGGAGAGACAGCCCTCTATAGAAATCCAAAATATATCTACAGTAGGACAAGGTGAAGAAGCACAATTTAAACACCTTAATACAAAATGCTATAAGACAATAAAAGAGAAAATGAGCAAATAAAATAGAGGTGAATGTGTAAGTAACTGATAAGGTTGTTTCTAGTGGCTAAGGTATTAAATTAACAAAATAAGAAAAACTTTTGTGAGCCTCTGGGTGCAGTTTCTCTTTTACAAAAGAAAGAAAGGAAAATCACAAAATAATATAATTTATAACAAATTAAAAAGTACAAAAACACAAGGCCTTGAAGAGAACTTCAGAGATGTCTGACTTATATGTATAACTCATACAAACTAAATGACTAAAAACAAATTATCGATTTTCTTGTGGAAAAAAGTTAACTTTCTGATATGTGAACCTATACTCCAGGGGGGAAAATTATTATACAGATGGAGAAACTTGAGGGTTAAAAAGGGATGTTTGTCAAAGCTACTAAAAGTCATAGGAATACACACATATAACTATTGGTATACTCCATAGTTATTGAGAGCTTGTTGATAGATACTGTCCTAGGGCTAGAGATACAGCAGTGAATAAAACAGATACAAGTGCCTGGCCTCACAAAACACACATTCTCTACCCCCTTTAGAATTAACCCACTCCTTACAGATCTGAAACCCTAGTGGCATCTCCCCTCCCTGCTTAAATCCTCTGGTGGGTCCCCTCCTTCACCCTGTGCAGCCTAGCCCAACCAAGCTCTCTGTATCTGTCCAGTCTCACTCTCTTCCACTCGTTTCCTTGCTTCCAAAGCCCCCAGTACTCTGGCCTTTTTTATTTCTTCTAACACTTCGAGCTTGTTCCTCTTGCAGTGCTTTATCTATTGCTTTTCCCTCTGTCTGGCAAATCTTCCCCCCACTCATATGAGGCTCGCTGGACCCTGGAGACTCAGCTTTAATGTTTTCTCCTTAGTGATATCTTCCAGATTGCACTAACTCGGAGTTCTGATCACTCTGAAATTATTTTATTATCTCCCTGAAGCTCCTTGAGACCCCAGACTCTGGCTGTCACATTCAACAGAGTTGATGCACAGCACCTGGGAATCCTTGGCTGAAACAAAACAAAATGAAACAAAGAAGACTTGCTCATTAAAAGGTGAAGTGTGAACGCTTGGGGTTTAGTTGGAGAGTGTCACTTGACTATTGCAACTTAGCTAATTGCACAACTATGAGAAGTTCATGGAAGGAAAGCTGCTTCTGCCAACTCATACTGCTTGGGCCAGGTCCATATATGATGGGTTCTTAAATGAACGATGGGCATTTGATGGCAGGATGGTGGTGATGATTTGGTGATGACGATGACTGAGTTTTATTGCATTATATCCCCCGGAAACAAGTCTGCACACAGGCCAACAACCTCAACCAAACAACTGAAGGTCAGAAAAGGTGGGAAAGCAAATCACTTCCTGCTCCTGGGCTTCAGTGGTGATTTGCAGTGTTGTATCTGTGCCTTACTTTTTACCTTCTTTAAATACAAGGCCCTGCCAATTTTTTTTAGGAGTTTAACTATAATAAAATATGTATAACTACACATAAGTGTGTTCACTCATTCATTAAGGTTTTATGTGAGACCCTTTTTCTGTTGCTATAACAGAATAGCACAGACCAGGAAGTTACAGACAGAGGTTTATTGGGCTCACGGTTCTGGAGGCTGGGAAGTCCAGGAGCATGGCACTGGGTCTGGCAAAGCCCTTCATACTATATCATAACATGGTAGGAGCATGAGGGAACATGTGTGGGACAGAGGAAATCAAGCCAAATTCAAAGTGAAGAGGATTTAAAACATTTACTGATGAAGATCAAAGATCATGGCCTTCAATATGGGTTAAGACTAAACATCAACAAAACAAAAATCCTTACGACTGGGTCAGCACGCAACTTCACAATAAATGGAGAAAAGATTGAGGTTGTCCAAGATTTTGCTTCGCTTGGCTCTATAATCAATACCCGCGAAAGCAGCAGTCAAGAAATCGAGACGCATTGCTCTAGGAAAAGCTGTGGCAAAAGATCTCTTTAGAGTATTGAAAAGCAAAGATGTCACATTGAAGACGAAGGTGCATCTGACTCATGCCATGGTATTTTCAGTGGCATCATATGGTTGTGAAAGCTGGACATTGAACAAGAGAGACAGAAAAAGAATTGATGCTTTTGAATTGTGGTACTGGAGACATCTATTGAATATACCATGGACTGGCAAAAGAACCAACAAATCTGTCCTAGAAGAAGTGCAACCAGAGTGCTCCTTGGAAGCAAGAATGGCCAGACTGCGTCTTACATATTTCGGACATGTAGTCAGGAGAGAACAATCCCTGGAGAAGGACATCATGTTTGGAAGAGTGGCAGGTCAACGCAAAAGAGGAAAACCCTCCACCAGATGGATTGACACAGTGTCTGCAACAACGGGCTTAAACATAAATAAGATCGTTTGCCTGGCACAGAATCGGGAAGTGTTTCGATCTGCTGTACATAGGGTTGCTATGAGTCGGACTCGACTCGACGGCACCTAACAACACAACAACATCAGGAAGCCAGTCCTTATGTACTACCTCAATAACACCTACCTACTTCTTCAGCAATTACCTAAATCCCTTCGTGAGGGCACAGCCCACCTGACCTAATCACCTCCTAAAGGCCTCAACCCTGAGTACTCTTATGAAAGCAATTAGACCGACGTGAATTGTGGAGGGGACCTTAAAACCACCGCAGACCCCAAGTGTTATTTATACTCATAAACCTACAAATATTCAAAGCCACAAACCTCAAAGCCGGCTCTAAAGTCTTTAGACATGCTGTTTTGCCTCCAGTTTGCGGGCAATCAGGTTTCAGGTAATGTTTACATGGCCTTTGGTCCCAGCAATATTTAAACTACAAAGCCGAGAACCACATGAATAAGCATGATTCAATGCAACCAGAACCCCAGGGGGAAACACTCCAGCACCTTTCATCATCCTGTTGATTGCAGAGTGGTGAACTCATGTACATCAGCTTTTCAATCAACTATCTTTTGTCTCAGGCAGCTCAGAGCAACAACCTCAGCTAAATAAATGTTCCTGAAAATTGACCTGTAGCACAGTAAGTCACTCATAAAGGAAAAAGAAAAGAACAGATTTAAACTGCCTCCCACTCTTTATTTTTGTGATAGAAAGGAGAGCTTTGGATGCTCTAAGAATGATTGCAGTTCTTACATACTAGTGGGAGCAGAATATAAAACCAAAATATGAGGGGGAGTTTAAAGTATCATGCATTTTACATTAAAAAAACAAACAAGGACGTCAGTTGTTATTGTTTTTGTTGTTGTTGTTGTTGTTAGGTGCCATTGAATCGAGTCTGACTCATAGTGACCCTATGTACAGCAGGTGGAAACATTTCCCAATTCTGTGCCAGGCACATGATCTTATTTATGTTTAAGCCCATTGTTGCAGACACTGTATCAATGCATCTGGTGGAGGGTTTTCCTCATTTTCGTTGACCTGCCATTCTCCCAAATACGATGTCTTTCTCCAGACCAGACTGGTCTCTCCTGACTTCGTGTCTGAAATACGTCAGATGCAGTCTAGCCATCTTTGCTTCCAAGGAGCACTCTGGTTGTACTTCTTCTAGGACAGATCTGTTGGTTCTTTTGACAGTCCATGATATAGTCAATAGACGTCTCCAGCACCATAATTCAAAAGCATCAATTCTTCTCCTGTCTCCCTTATTCAGTGTCCAGCTTTCACAACCATATGATGCAACTGAAAAGGAGTTGCATGAGTCAGGCACACCTTCATCTTCAATGTGACATCTTTACTTTTCAGTACTCTAAAGAGATCTTTTGCCACAGCTTTCCCCAGAGCAATGTGTCTTTTGAGTCCTTGGCTGCTGCTTCCAAGTCAAAATAGCTCACTTCTCACAGAGGCAGTGAAAACAACATGCATGTCATAGGCAGGGCCTTCCCACCTCTGTCCTCTTCATGATGTGGGCAGAAAGATGAAAGAGCCAGGGCTCTCCTGCCTCCCCTGGCCGAACTCTCCTGTGCACCCAGAGAATGAGCCTCAGCTCCAAAGGGCAGGCGGTGGAGGGCTCCAGGCTGGAAGGTGAGCTAGCCGTGTGGTGAGGGTTGGCCGCTGCATGGCTCAGCCTCTTCCTCCCCACTATGAAACAAGTCCCTGCTAAATTTAATACTCTAATAGTTTGTTTTTTATGACCTGCAGAAAAGCACAGGGAGGGGGACCTGATACTTTTATTGTCACCTTTTGTTGAGAGTAAAACATGAATATGGAAAGTCAATTTCAAGATCATCTAGAACTTCACCCCTTGTCCCGTCCTAGTTTTCCCAATAATATATTTTAACTTAACTTCAGTAGAATTCAGGGTATTTCTTCCTAATTTTCACCTTTGAGATTTGCTTCTTCATGGCATTTACAGGTCTGTGTTATTTTAAGAGACTATCTGGGGATGGTATGCCTACAGCCATAGCCCTGTGGCATCGGATCCCATCAGATCTCGGAAGCTAAGCAGGGTCGGGCCTGATTAGTACCTGGATGGGAGACCGCCTGGGAACACCAGAAGCTGCAGGCTTGGGAGAAGGACCTGGCAACCCCCTCCCAAAAATCAATCTGCCATTGAAAACCCTATGCACTGCAGAGAAGCACTGACAATAGTGTTTCCCCTGTTGTACAGAGGGTCGCTATGAGTCGGATACCGACTCGACGGCACCTAACAACAACAACAACAACAACAATCTGGGGATGGAGGTGGCACACAGACATAACACTTACTCTGTTAAGGACCTTTGTTGTTGTTGTTGTTGTTAGGTGCCATCTGGTCTGGTCTGACTCACACCGACCCTGTGTACAACAGATGAAACACTCCCTGACACTGTGCCATGCCTGGCACTATGTCAGTGTTTCTCTGCTATTCATAGGGTTTTCAATGGCTGATTGTTTTGGGATGGGCTGCTGGGTCATTCACCCAAGCCCATAACACCTGGTGTTCCCAGGTGGTCTCTCATCCAAGGACTAACCAGGCTAACTCTGCTTAGCTTCTGAGATCAGATGCCAGGGGGCTGCAGGCTTAAGAACCTTGTTGCCAGGTGTGGTGGCAGATGCCTGTAATCCCAGCGGCTAGGGAGGTGGAGACAGAAGAATCGCAAGTTTGAGACCAGAGGCAGTCTGTATAATTTGGCGAGACACTGTCTCAAAAAAAAGTAAAAAAAAAAAAAAAAAGGGGCTGGGGGTGCAGCTCAGTGGTCCACACTTGCAAAGCATGCAAGCACAAGGCCCTGGGTTGAGGTTTACAATGGCAGACTGATTTTTGGGAGTGGGTTGCTGGGTCCTTCTCCCAAGGCTACCATATCTAGTGTTCTCAGGCGGTGTCCCATCCAAGTACTAACCAGGCCTGACCCTGCTTAGTTTCTGAGAACTAACAGGATTGGATGCCACAGTGCTACAGCTGCAGGTTTAAGAACCTTAGATGATATATTTTGTTATATGTGTAGATTTTTCTAACCTAAAGTTTAAATCATATATATAGAAGATATTTTTAAAAAACAGCTTCAATTGTGATCACTATATTTAAATTCCTTTTCAGTTTCAACTTAAATTGCAGAACTAATCAAAACTCACATTTACTATCATCAAAAGGCTGCTGCTTAAGCATGTATCCTGTATGAGGACACAGGACCTCACCTGTAGCCCTGTTTACAAAATAAAAGCACTGTTTTCCTAATTTCCTTTTATTTTTGTGGGTTTGTGAATTCTGTTATGTTTAACTGTACTTCAAATGGGCAACATATGCATGGTCCATAAAACTAAAAACCAAAAAGGTCAGTAAAATCTTTTACTGGGAAAATTAATGCCCAATGATTTGAGCCAACAAGAAACAAGAATGGGAGGCAGTAAGTCGGCTTCCCTGTGGAGATTAAACCGTCCCATTCATTCCACACTGAGACTCTCCAAGGCAAAAAGTGAGACACTTAAAGCGAATGAAGTGCGCTGGGCCAATACAATCAGCCTGTGTGCAATTTGTCAGATGAGGAGACTTCATTCTGTTGTTCTAGAATCAGATGGTGTGAATTCACATTCCTGTGCACGCAACAATTGAAATAGGGCAATGCCAACACCATGTAAGTTCTTAGCTGAATGAGAGAGCTTGGCAGCCTGCCACTTTGGTTCACCCGAAGTCCAGCCACAACAGAGGTTGGGAAAAAAATCTCTGCCCTGAATTATGTCAGGATCTTGAAATATTTGCACCATAGACTACAGCAAGCATCATTGAGGATGTGACAAGTATTCCACTTATTCTAGAGCTAAAAGTTTTTCCATTGTTGGATCCACAAAGCTTAGCAATGAAATTGTTATTTAAATGGGAAACCAAGGAATTGCTGAAGGATATAGAAAAGAACTAGTCATGAAAATTATACTTTATCCAAGGCAAAACTTCCCAATATTTTTCTAGTGGTAAATGCCACTAAAAAAAACAATGTCAGTATTCAAGAGAATGGCTCTCTCCCCACCTCTGTCACCAATCCATTTTATCTCCTCCACAGAAACTTTCATTCTCTGATATTGTCACTTGGTTATATATTTCCTCATTTGTTTATATCTTTCCCTAATAGAATACAAAATGCATGATGCAGACACATCGTCTGTCTTACCACTGTATTCACAACACACATTACAAAGAAAATGGCTCAATAGATAACTGATAAACGTACGAGGGGAAATTTGAATGAATAAAGTTTCTCACAATGGCGAAGAATGCTTATATTGCTACAAGTGAGGAGGAATAAGTACGAAAACAAGTAGAAGAAAGTAGAATAAGTAAAAAGTAGAATAAGAAGAGATACAAGTAAGTAGGAGTAGGTAGGAAAATAGTTATCTTTAACAGAAATTTCCTTGCTGTTGTTAGGTGCCATCGAATCAGTGTCTGATTCAGTGATCCTACATACAACAGACAAAACAGTATTGTCAGTGCCTCTCTGCTATTCAGAGGGTTTTCAATGGCTGATGATTTTGGGGGGGAGTGGGATGCCAAGTCCTTCTCCCAAGTCTACAGCACCTCATGTTCCCAGGTGGTCTCCCATCCACATACTAACCAGACCAACCCCACTTCGCTTCCCAGATCTGAGGGGATTGGATGCCATAGTAATACAGCTGCAGGCAGAAATTTCCTAGAACTTTTTTCTTTTTTACAGGACCTAGGGGTTGAACACAAGGCACAGCACATACTAAGCAAGTGCTTCACCACTGAACCACATCCCCAGTCCCTCTTATATTTTTTACTCTTAGACAGGGTCTAGATAAGTTGCACAGGCTGCCTTTGTTCTTAAACTCACAAAACTACTTCCTCAGCCTCCAAAGTCACCAGATTACAGGTATGAGACACAGTATGCAGTAACTTCCTACTATTTTAATAAGCCTCAAATAACTTATGCAAAAACATATAAACAGTAGATATTACCAAATAATAAATACAATAGTCTTATAATTTAAATATTTGGTGGTATACACTTGAAATATTCTTTTAAAAGCATGTATTTCAGTTTGAATGATCAATTAAGATACTTATATAATGTGGAATGAAATGAATTATACAAAGAAATATACAGTGTACATTATTTCTGTCAGAGATAAAGACTTGGTTCACAATTGTGTGACAAAACTACACAGTAGTGTCTGATATTTTAAATTAGGGATGTGTTATATACAATTTTTGTCCTGTTTTCTTCAGTTAACATGATCATATTCATATTACAGCTTTTTCATAGCTCTCATTACAATATATGCATAAGTTGTTAGGTAGCAACAAAAGTAATAATAGATAAATTGAATTATATCAAAATTAAGAACAGATAACTTATGGGATGGGAGAAAATAGTTGGATACCATGTATTTACAAATTACCAAATAAGGAAAGCACCAACACAGCTCAATCAATTAAAAAAAAGAAAAACATATACAGATGACTAACAAGTATGTGAAAAGATGATCAACATCATTCATCATTAAGGCAATGAGTAGCACAACCACAGCAAGCGACCACCTCACACCTTTGGGACAGCCCCTGTGAAGAGGATGAAGAGGAACCCATGCTGGCGGAGATGTGGAGAAAATGGCACCCTTGTGCACCCTTTGTGGTGATGTAAATGGTGCAGCCACAGTGGGAAACAGTAAGACAGTTCCTCGACAAAACAAAACAGAATTATCACATCACCTAGGCATTCTACTTCCAGGTGTGCATCCAAAAGGATTCAAAGCAAGATCTCAAAGAAAGATTTATATGTCTGGGTTCATAGCAGTATTATTCACAATGGCCAAAAGGTGGAAGCAACCCATGTGTCCTTTGACGGATGAATGGATAAAGTGTAGAAGATACACAAAATATCTATCATCCGGCCTTAAAAAGAAGGGAAATTCTGACACATGATACAATATCAGTGAATCTTGAGAATGTTATGCTAAGTGAGAAAGCCAGCCACAAAAAGACAAACTACACTACATGATTCCAGTGGTGTGAGGTCCCTAGAATAGTCAAGTTCACAGAGACAGGAAGTACAATGGTGGTAGGCAGAAGATGAGGAAATGTGGAAATGAAGAACAGACATATTAATACATAGAATTTCAGGTTTCCAAGGAGATAAATGTTTGAAGAGTGGTTGTGCAGATTGGTTGTGTTTTACTAAAATTTATTATTTTACTATACCAGCATTTATCTGTTATCTAGTATTGACTTGAGTTTGTTTAGGCTATGTTTGTTTACCTATTAAGAACAAGGCTGCCAGGCATGGCGGCTTGTACCTGCAATCCCAGCATTAGGGAGGCTGAGGCAGGAGGATTGTAAGTTTGAGGCCAGCCTGGGCTACAGAGGCAGACTCTGTCTCAACAAATAAACAAACAACAAAGGGCTGCAGTAAATGCTTTAATGCTTTAAGCACTGTTCTTTATTTTGGATCTGATTTAACCTTAGACTAGGTACATAGGAGTTGAATTAGTAGGTCATGTTGAAATTCCTTCCTTGTAAGAATTTATGAAGATCACGTGCTGTCTTTCACATGTGGAATCTAGACAGAATATGAATGAAAACAGGAGAACTATTTGGGGGAGGATGGGAACCTGTGGGAGGGGGGACAACAGAGGGCAATGGGAGGGTGAATTTGAGCAGCCTACAATGATGTACATGCAAGAAATTTTCATAATGAAACCCATTATTTTGTATACTAACTTTAAAAAGTTTAAAATCATGAGTTAAAACGAAAAAAGAGAATTTATCTTTAAACATATCAAATCAATGTCAATTATCTAAAGAATTTGTAAGGATTTATTGGAAATAGATGGCTTCAAAATATTAGCTAAATACACTTGCAATAGTTTTCCAGTAGTCCCAGAAGGCACTATATTTTGAGTTAAAAAATCTACAACCAAGCACTTATATAGAACAAAAACATTTTATAAGATTTTAAAAGATGCTGGGCGCAGTGGTACACGCCTATAATCCCAGCAACTCAGGAGGCAGAGATAGAAGGATCACAAGTTCGAGACCCAAGGCAGTCCACATAATTTAGTGAGACCCTGTCTCAAAAAGTAAAAAAATGGACTAGCGGTACAGCTCAGTGGTACAGCACTTGCAAAGCATGCAAGCATGAGGCCCTGGGTTCAACCCCCAGTACCACAAAAAAAAAAAAAAAAAGATTTTAAAAGGTATGCAATATGACCCTTGTATAAGAGTCACTCAGAAAAATATCTGTTTCTTATTCAATTTTGCTTCCCGGCAGCTCCAGATTCATTGACCACCATATTTCTAACTTTGCTCTGCAACTAGGAACATGGGCCTATTCTTTGCCTAGTAACTATAGAGTTCTTCAACTCAGAGTCTTGTTACAATATTTACCTGCTTTTCATCTTTCATCTGGGACCAGAGAGATGAGGACAACAGACCATGAGCTGTGCAGGGAGTTTTATATACATTTTCCACATAATCTGCCTGACAGCTGTGTAATGTACTTGTTTCAACTCCCTTTCCAGCAATAAAGCTGAGACACAGAGTTTGAGTAATTTGACTTTTAGTATATAGTGATTCTTGCCCTTATTATATTCAAGTTTTTATTGGAAGTTGCTACAGGGCTTTTGGAAGTAAAGAGGATACATAAATAAATAAAGTAAACCAGGACTTACAACATCAAAATATCATTTTATTTAGAGCTGAGCACTACAGAATAGGACGGGAGCGCCAGAGGAAATCAATCATGTCTTCACTCCTATCCTTTGACAAGCAAGGCAAAGAGACTTGCCCTGAATAACCCAAGGCAGACAGCTGGCCCTTCCCAACATTTCTCTCTTCTGTTTAAACTAGAATGGAACCTTCTGTGGCTCATTTTCACTTCCTGTACAAGGATCACATCATCTTTCAGCCTCAGGATGCATGAGCTACTCCCAAGGAAAGAATAAGAGTGAAATTTAAATGTTCTTACAAAATCAACTTGTACTAGAGTGCAATACAACTGTATGAATAATAAACATTCAAACTTTACAAACAAAAGTCATTCTTCCTATTCTGTAATATGCTTTATTTTAAATTATCTACTGTTACTGTAATAAGATGTCTAATCTCTGGGCTTATTAGCTATTTTATTCATTTTATCCTTGAGAAAAAAACTAATTTAAATTGATTTATTGTTGTTGTTAGAGTTGTGTCATCTGCATAATGCAGGTTTTGAATGAGTCTTCCCCCAATCATGATACTGCATTCTTCTTCATAAACTCCACCTTCTTGCATTATTTGCTCAGCATAGAGATTGAAGAGGTACACTGAAAGGAAACAGCCCTGATGCACAACTTTCCTGACTTTAAACCAGGCAGTGTTTCCTTGTTTTGTTTGAACATCTGCCTCCTGGTCCACATAAAGATTCCTCATGAGTACCATTAAGTGCTCTGGTATTCCCATTCTTCTCAATGTTATCTATAATTTGCTATGATCCACACAGTCAAATGCCTTTGCATACTCAATAAAACATAGATAGACATATTTCTGGTATTCTCTGCTTTCAGCCAATATCCATCAGTCATCAGCAATAATGTCCCTGGTTCCATGCCCTCCTTTGAATCTGGCTTGATTTTACAGTAGTTCCTTGTCTATATACTGCTACAGTCACTTTTGAATGATCTTTATCAAAGTTTTACTTGTGTACGATATTAATGATATTGTTCAATAATTTCCACATTTGGTTGGATCCCCTTTCTTGGGAATAGGCACAAATATGAATCTTTTCCAGTCAGTTGGCAGGAAGCTGTTTTACAAATCTCTTGTCATAAACAAGTGAGCACCTCCAGTGCTGCATCTGTTTGCTGAAACATCTCAGTTGGTATTCCATCAATTCCTGGAGCCTTGTGTTTCACCAATTTCTTCAAGGCAGCTTCCACTTCTTCCTTCAGTACCATTGGTTCCTAATCATATGCAGTCTCTTGAAATGGTCATTCACCAATTCTTTTGGTATATTGACTTTGTGTATTCCTTCCATCTTCTTCATAAACTCCACCCTCTTGCATTATTTGCTCAGCATAGAGATTGAAGAGGTACAGTGAGAGGAAACAGCCCTGATGCACACCTTTCCTGACTTTAAACCAGGCAGTGTTTCCTCATTTTGTTTGAACATCTGCCTCCTGGTCCACATACCAGGATGTTTGTTGATGTTTCCTGCCTCATTTAACATTTTCCCTATAGAATCCTTCATTGTCACAATTTGTAGCTTGAATTTTCTCTTCAATTCTTTAAGATTGGGGGAAAAAAACAGAGTGTGTTCTTCCCTTTTGGTTTTCTATCTCCAGCTCTTTGCACATGTCATTATAATATTTGATTCTGTCTTCTCAAGCTGCTCTTTGAACTCTTCTGTTTAGTTCTTTATCTTCTTCATGGCTTTGTTTTACTTTAGCTGCTCGAGGTTCAAGGGCAAGTTTCAGAGTATCCTTTGACATGAAATTTGATCTTTTCTTTTTTCCTGTCTTTTTAATAACCTTTTGTTTTCCTCATGAATGATATCTTTGATGTCATGCCACAACCCATCTGGTCTTTGATCATTACTGTCTAATGCATCAAATCTGTTCTTGAGGTGGTCTCTAAATTCAGGTAGGATATACTCAAGGTAATACCTTGGCTCACATGTACTTGCTCTAATTTTCTTCAGTTTCAGTTTGAACCTGCATATGAGCAGTTGATGATCTTATCCACAATCAGCATCTGGTATTGTTCTGACTTTTGATACTGAACTTTTCCATCATCTTTTTCCACAAATGTACTAAATTTGGTTCCTGTATGTCCCATCTGGTGACTTCCATGGGTAGAGTCACCATTTATGTTGGTGCAAAAATGTATTTGCACTGAAAAGGTCATTGGTCTGACAAAATTCTATCATACGATCTCCAGTATTGATTCTGTCACCAAGGCCATATTTTCCAACTACTGAAGCCTTCTTGTTTGTTTCCATCTTTTGCATTCCAGTCACCAGTACATCCTGATTGCATGTTCAACCTATTTCAGATTGCAGAAGATGGTAAAAATCTTCTCTGTCTTCATTCATGGTTTTATTGGTGGTTGTGTAAATTTGAATAATGGTCATATTAATTGGCTTTCCTTGTTCTTGTTGTTGTTGTTGTTAGGTACCGCTGAGTCATGTCCAACTAATAGCAACCCTCACAGGATTTCAATGGCTGATTGTTTCGGGATTGCCTTGTGAGTGGATTGCCACATCCTTCTCCCATTTTTGTGGTGCTGGGAATCAAAACTGGGATTTCAGAGACTGCAGAGCAGCATTCTACCAACTGAGCTAAATCCCAGCCCCAGCCTTCCTTGTAGGCATATAGATATTATTCTATCACTGACAGCATTGTACTTCAGGGCAGATCTTCAGATGTCTTTTTTGTTGATGAATGCAACCCCATTTCTCTTTAATCTGTCATTCCCAGCATAGTAGACCACATGATTATCTGATTCAAAATGGCCCATGCCAGTCCATTTTAGCTCACTGATGCCTAGAATGTTGATGTTTATGCGCTCCATTTCACTTTTGATGATTTCTAATTTTTTTAGATTCATACTACATACACACCACATTCTAATTTTTAATGGATGTTTATAGTTATTCCTTCTCATTTTGAATCATGCCACATCAGCAAATGGAGATCCTGCAGACTTTACTCCATTCCTATCATTAAGGTCAACTCTACTTTGAGGAGGCAACTCTTCCCCAGCCATCTTTCAGTGCCTTCTAATCTGAAGGGCTCATTTTCCGGCACTGTATCTGACAGCGTTTCTCTGCTATTCATAAGATTTTTCAATGGTATTTTTTGCAGGAGTGG
>VMDO01006089.1:0-104185 GCA_007922755.1 Pedetes capensis | reverse complement strand
ACCTTTGCATTCCAGTCACCAGTGATTATCAGTATGTCTTGATTGCATGTTTGATCTATTTCAGATTGCAGAAGCTGATAGAAGTCTTCCCTTTCTTCATTTGTGGCCTTAGTGGTGGGTGCATAAATTTGAATAATAGTCATATTAACTGGCCTTCCTTGTAGGCGTATGGATATTATTCTATCACTGACAGCATTGTTGTTCATGACAGATCTTGAAATGTCTTTCTTGATGACGAATGCAACCCCATTTCTCTTTAGTTTATCATTCCCAGCATAGTAGACCACATGATTGTCTGACTCAAAATGGACTATGCCAGTCCATTTTAGCTCACTGATGCCTAGAATGTCAATGTTTATGCACTCCATTTCTCTTTTAACAATTTCTAATTTTCCTAGATTCATACTATGTACATTCCATGTCCCAATTATTAATGCATGTTTACAGTTGTTTCTCCTCATTTTGAGTTGTGCCACATCAGCAAGTTGAGCACCCTGGGGCTTTTCTCCATTTCCGTCATCACAGTAGACTCTCCTTTGAGGAGGCAACTCTTCCCCAGTAGTCTTTTGAGTGCCTTCCAACCTGGAGGCCTCATTTTCTGGCGCTATATCTGACAGTGTTTCTTTGCTGTCCATAGGGTTTTCAATGGCTAGTTGTTTCAGGAGTGGCTCGCCAGGTCCTTCTCCCTAGCCTGTCTTAGTCTGGAAGGTGAGCTGAAAACCTGTCCACTGTGGGTAACCTTGCTCATGTCTGAGGTTACAGTGGCAGAGCTCTCAGCCTCATCACAACACACAAGCCCCCACAGTGCGGCAAACTGACAGATATGTGGGGATCCTAACATGTAGCCAGTGAAAAACAGAATATTCTAATTTCCCTGAAAAGATGGAAGAGAGAGAAGAAAGTTTATACAGCTCTAATGTGTTTAAAGTGGATGTAGTCTACTGCTTCCAAATATAACTTTGAAATGTCTCTTGAAGATGACATGGCTAATAATTTTCCTCTTAAGCTCTGCACATATAACACTCAACCTCAGCTACAAATCCCTGCATAATTTTCACCTTGTAAAAACAATAAGATTTAAATTTTTAAAAATTGAAATACAATTTAGAGATTTAGATTTGTTATCTGCGATAGCTACTTTTCTTTCTGACTCAGTTTTTCCACACACTGTAGCATTTCCTCATATTTTAGATTCCAGTGATAATGGAAGATGGTCTGCAATATTTTTCTCCTACGATGACATGACTCTTCCAAGAATCAGTCTGAAAAAGCTAGGAAAAGTTAGTATGTGTCTGTGTGCACATCAGTGTGAGTACACGTGAGTCTGTGTATTTGTGCAGTGAACACACTGTGGACTTTGGAATCAGTAGAGATCGATCTGAATCTTGTTTCCACATCGAACAAGCTGTAGGATCTTGATGAAGTTATATAATTTTCCTGAGCCTCAGTTTTCTCATCCACAAGTTGCACCCTGCTTAGTGTGAGTTATTGTTTTGTTTTCATTTCCAAGAGCTATCTGGGGCAGGAGGTTGTTCACTTGTTTTATTGGTGATTTTTATTTTACTTTTCTTTTCTTTGTTTGAGACAAGGTCTTCCAATATAGTCCAGGCTAAATAGGAACTCTCAATCTTCCTGCCTGAGCTTCCTGAGTGCTGGGATTACAGGAGGGAGCCACCACACCTGCCCATGTGACATTCAATTTTATGTCAATTTGCTTACATAATGGTGTCCCAGGGAGTCTGCTCAAGCACTAGTGTAGATGTTGTCTGAAGGTATTTATGGATGTGATTAACATTTACAGTTGACTGTGAGTAATGTAGGTACCCTCCAAAGTGTGGATAGACCTCATCTAATCATAAATAAGATGGTTTGCCTGGCACAGAATCGGCAAGTGTTTCGCTCTGCTGTACATAGGGTCGCTATGAGTCGGACTCGACTCGACGGCACCTAACAACAACAACAACAATCAGTTGAATATATTAAGAGCAAAAGCTGAGAGTCCTGAGGAAGAAGCAATTCTGCCTTCAGACTGTACTACCCAAACCCTCTCTGAGTTTTCTGCCTCCTGGACTACATTACAGATTTCAGACTTACCAACCCCCACATTCACGTAAGCCAGTTCCTTAAATACACACACACACACACACACACACACACACACACACACACACGCTAACACACTAGCTCATGTTTTTATTGGGATAAATAGAGAAGTTCTGTATGATGCAAGAATATCATTGCATTCAATCTTACCCTATTACCCTAAAAAATGTTACAGGGAGTCCCCTCCTTAGGCCAGCTCTACAAACAAATTGGGGTTTTCTTTTCGGCTTTGCAGGAGAATCAAGGAAAAGTGTAGAAGTGGGGAGAGTCACCAGGGATAGGCTCTTCCGTGAGGAAAGAGCTATGTGTGTTGATTTATCTTGTGCCACAGTTTATTCACAGGGGCTGCCTATGATAGAAAAAAAATGAAGTCCAGTATGTCATTAGCTGTCATTTGGCCCAGATCCAGCCCCAGGCAGGGTCTCACTCCACCAGAGGAGAGGGCCATATGTCTGGCTGCAGTCATTATATTTTAAATGAGATCTATTGGCCCAGTTTCTAGAAACCATCGCACATCAAACTCAGGACCAAACTGTGCTTCCCTTGGGCTCTGGCATCTAAAGAGTAAGCAGAGAAAAAGGATACAAAAATAATTCCATCAGAAGAACCATGACAAAGTGAGGCTGAGGTTTTCTATGTCACTGATTGTGATAAAAATAATATAATACCTTACATCCCATCCTCTCTCTTCATCAGAATTTCTAAAGGAGAAATTAAACCGAAGTTTGTTCATTTATAGAGTTGACAATACCATTCTCATAAGACACACTGGTGCAATATAGCTTACCAATAACCAGAGTCTAATTCATTCTTATCTTCTTATTCTCTGACAACCTCCTCTTGCTGGTTAAAGTAGGAGATTTTCACATGGAAAACATAATTCCGAACTTCCACAGTCAAACTAAATCAATTCAAAACTTCAAAATTTTGGCAGACTTCTTAATGTGTCGAAAGCCTATTCCAAACAAGAAAAAAAAAGTATCTAGTGAAGAACCAAGAGACAAGCACACTATGGGCCTGTTAGGATGGAAATTGGGCCTCTCTTCCTGGAGAGCGTTCTGGCAACATGCACCAGGATGCAAATTGCACACTATCCTTAACTCCATGTTTCCACTTTGAAGACATTATGTAAAAGAAATAATAGGACAAATATACACAGATGTAAGCCTGAGAATTATAATTGCCACATCAAACATAACATAAAGTCAAGTCAATGTAATTACACATGATTACCTATATAACAAAATATTCATCAGCTACAAGGGAATCATGTAAAACTATTTTATGTCCACATTATAGGAAGCAGCGAAAAGACAACTTACAGTATACTCCCACTTGCTTTTCACAAAAATTCTCTCTGTATATAAAATCTAGAAAAACATACAAAAAAATATAAAATTTTAATCCTTAAGGTCATTGGATGAAGCTATTCTATAATTTCTTTTTTTAATTTTTATTATTTTCTGGATAAATATTCCATTGATTTTTATAATCAGGACACAAAAGATATTTAAAATTGTAACTCTAGATAAATTAATATTTTTTATTTTTATGTATATTAAGGGGAAGTTTTAACTTTTGGAGTTTCAGAAAATTGGTAACTAATTCTTATGAAAGCTTTAAAAACAATGGTGGATTTTTTTTCAGATTCAAACAAAACAGTTTTCTGAAACCTAGGGAAATGAACATTCAAAAAATGTTCAAATGCTTAATAATTCTGCAGTTAAGAATGTAGACAGGAGAAGGACCTAGCAATCCACTCTGGAAGATATTCCAGAACAATCAGCCATGGAAAACCCTATGAGGGTCACTATGAGTCAGACCACACTGGAGGGCACCTAACAATAAGAAGAATGCAGACTGAGATCTACCATAGTATGTTTGTCAGTGCCTCTAAATCTATGTAAGAGCATGAGTAGTCCGTGAAGGAATCAGTTAAGCATCAGAGCACTGGTTCCAAGCACTATTTGTCATTGACTCTATTTTGTGCATTTTGACAAAGCTTTTGTTATCATCTCAGCTGGAGCTATTTTTACATTATAAGTTTGTGTAGCAATTTCTCTCTGGATATTTTCCCATTGATTTTCAAAACAAGCCCATCTGAAAACAAAACTCAAGGCAGATATGCTTTGTCATGTGTTCAGTGGCAAAGAGAACTCAGTCGTTTTAGAAGAGAGATGATGTGCAGAACAGGAAAACACCTGGTATTTGTCTGTCAGGACAACAAGCGAAATGGAGCAATCTACTTTCTGTTCAAGGTCTCCACTGTGAAGAGACAAGCACAACGAATATGGTTTCTTCTGAGGTCTATGAAGGAGCCATAATAAGAGAAATACAAATTGTTAATTTAATAAGTAATGAGGTGATAAAATTCAACATCAGACAAGGCAGTTCCTTTGTTTAATTCAAACTTAGCCCTTGAGTTACTACGTAGCTGGGAGGGAGAAATGGGTCCTACAGATGAGCCAGGACAGAATGAAAGAATTTGGAGGACTCATAATAAAATTTTTAAAATGCAGTAAATGGTGTAAAATCATTTCCATATTCTAAAAATGGTAAAGCCAGCCATTCCCAGCACATGCTTTTTGATTTTTGTAGCTAGTATTGAGATGAGCTCTCAAAACACCCCCTAAATCAGTTTTTCCTCATGTGCATTCTCTTAGGCCAGAAGCTCCAGAATGGCATGCCTTTGCCTCCAGAGAGCATTTGGCAATGTCTGGGGGATATTTTTGGTTATCACCTTCTCAGAGTTCCCCTCAGGGAGGGGGCTGCCAGCATCTAGTAGGCAGAGGCATGAATTCTGCTAAACATCTTACAGCCACACAATAATAATCTAGCACCAAATTTCGATAGTCCAAAACTGAGAAACACTGCCTTCAGCATTGCATATGGAAGTTATAACAGTTTTCTAATAATTTTCCTTGTCTGCATTAATTGACATTTCAATGGCCAAAGTAAAGACTCTAGTCTAACATGACGTAACACAGAAGTAACTTGGAAGTTGCTAATGTCTGTGTTTGTCACAATCGTATTTCTCTTGTTCTTTGGTAAAACATAGGAAAAACCTCAAAAAACAGCTTCAGATTAGCTCAGACATGCCAAAGGCTTTGAACAATAATAGTTATGTTCCATTTGCAAAGTCAGAAATGCCAGGCACGGATTCTTTAAGAAAGGCTTTGTGTTCACAAAATATAATAGCAAGTTATTTCCCCAGAGATCATAATAACAATTTATTTCCTTGGAGATTAGACTAATAACATGAATGTGTGAGATGACAAATTTTGTCTTTTGTAAAATCGTGGAGGCAACAATGCTTTAGAAATCTTGACTAGTTGGGGTGGAGGGGTGAATGTGTAAGAGTGTGTGTGTGTGTGTGTGTGTGTGTGTGTGTGTGTGTGTGTGTGTACCACAATCACAGATTTGATGTTACTGATACATGAGTTTGTAAATGTGCATTGTTGCATCATTAGAGAAAAGCTTCCGTCTATGCTAAAAAGAGAAAGACTTAAACATTTCTTGAGAAGAAAGTGCTTTACATTTCTGGAACTTAGTATTCTAATATTTAGTATTCATGACATAAGAAATAGCTGATTAATGGAAACTGTCTGGGTATGCTTTAAGGAATTGTGAATTTAAAGGAGAAAAACCTGTCTGTACCAGCCAGTGCATAACTCAGTGAAAGGTAGAAGGACATATATTTTTCTGAAGATTACATAATCAAAAAAAAAGATAAAAATTACATTATCTCCACTAATTTTAAGCAACCTATCACTGGTACAACATGAAGTTGATGCATGCTTTACAAAGAGCTCACCCAAGATCAGTTCTGAGAAAGATCTTTGCACAGCAGGGTGTGGTCCAAGATTATCAACAATGTCAACAATGCATGTTCAGATACTTCAAAATTTGGCACTTCTCAAAGCAATAAATAAAATAAATATAGATCTCCCTCAAATTGTATATTTTGGGTTTATGTCCCAATAAATTCATCTTAGGTTGAAAACACATTTAATACACCTAAGTTACCAACCCACATGTCTGTCAGCTTGTCTTGGTGTGGGGGCTTGTGTGTTGCTGTGATGCTGAAAGCTATACCACTGTCATTTCAGACACCAGCAAGGCCACTCATGGTAGACAGGTTTCAGCTGAGCTTCCAGACTAAGACAGACTAGAGAGAAGGATCCGGCAGTCATTCCTGAAATAATTAGCCATTGAAAATTCTATGAATAGAGGAGATGCACTGTCAAATATAGTGTCAAAAAATGAGCCCCTCCACCAACCTAGCTGGAAGGCATTCAAGAAATGACTGAGGAATAGTTTCCTCCTCACAGTAGAGTCAATCTTAATGACAGGAATGGATTAAAGCCCCTGGGGCCTCCAGTTGCTGATGTGACATCACCCAAAAGGAGAAGAAACATAGTGGCTATAATATTGGGCTCAAATATAAAAAGATCATGTGCATGGCTCAGTGTTGGATTTTCTTTCTGTTGTACCTACAGGGTCACTATGAGTCATATCCTACTCAAAGGCACAACCTACAACAACAACTTGCCAATATTACAGCTCAGCAACACAGTAGTAATGATTATTCACACTCATGATTGTATGGCCAGTAAGGAGTTGTGGCTTGCTACCATTGCCCAGTAATCATAAGAAAGTATCAAGTAGCCTATCACCAGCCTAGGAGAAGACCAAAATTCAAAATCTTAAGTATCATTTTTACTTGGTGTATTCTTTTCACACTACTGTAAAGTTGAAAATCTTTAAGTCAAATCATTGTAAATTAGGAACAGTTTGTAATGATGATTTTAAATTTTTTTTGCACCTGAAATTTTTCAGCCATTTCTAGAACTACAGACATAATACCATGTTTTGGTGACTTTTTATTTGATTATGTATTTATTTAATTTTGCAGTACAGGAGAGGAGGACTGATTTGAGGCCTCACACATACTCTGGAAGCACTCTACTAGTGAGCTGCATCCCTAGACCCATTTTTATTTTTTATCTTTGAGACAACCTCGAACTCATGATTCTTCTTCCTTCGCCTCTGGAGTCCCTGGGATTACAGGCGTTTGCCCCTGGGCCAAGCTAATCTTTTAGTGACTTTTCATGGCACTGCAGAATGCAAACATAAAATTCTTCACAGTCATACTTTTTTATGAAACAAAAACTAAGTGAAAAAAAAGCATAAAACAGCAGATTTCAACTTTAACAAAAAATTTAAAATTTGTCCCATGCCTTTCTTCTACAAAAGCACAGTGGACTGCACAATGGTATGAATGCACTTAATGCCATTGAACTGAACACTTCAAATTCAATGATCAAAGTGGTCAGTTTTCTGTTATTTATAACTACCAGGAGAATCCAGCCATTTATTCATAATTGCCAGGAGAATTCAGTCCATGATGTTAAAATTTTCAAGATGAATCTCTTTCTAAAATAATAAGAATCTATTAAAATTTGGACCTATCTTAGAATTTCAGTAGCAACTGTTTCCTGTCCACTCTGTAATTTTGATGAGATATGCATATTCATATCAAGATGGCCGATGTAGCAGAAGTCACTTATGCCTTTCTCCTGTTGTCTTGGCTCAACTTTTTATTGCAGCCATTGGTCCACAACCACCTCATCATCACAGGTACAACTTCACAGCACTTTTCCTCAGCTTTACCAGCTCCTTGTCATTTCATGTCCTAGGGCTTCACTACTACTGCTGCTGCCTGGTATACCTGTGGAAACCACTCAGTCTTTCTGACAGATGTATACCACGGGAAATATGGCAGTTAACACCACATGAAACCAGGCAAGTCTAAGATTATTTCCACCTGGCTCATCAGACAGACCCCAGCATATACCATATATCTCTGAAGTCATTCCTTGGTATCCTCAGGAGATTGGTTCTGGGACCCCTCCACACAGAGATATCAAGACCCAAGGATCCTCAAGTCCCTAATATAAAATAGTGTACATAATCTACACATATCTTCCTGGGTACTTTAAATAATCCCTAGGTTACTCGTAATACATGAAAATAGTTATTATACTGTATTATGTAGAGAATACTGTCAAAAAATCTGTACATGTTCACTGTGGACACAATTTTTTCAATTATTTTTGATCCATGGTAATTTAAATCTGAGGATGCAAAACTCAGATATGGAGGGCAGACTGTGTGTTTGTGTATATATTGTTGTTGTTGTTGTTGTTAGTTGCCATTGACTTGAGTCTACTCACAGAACAAAACACTCCCTGACACTGAGCAAGCACATGATTACTTTAATGTTTAAGCCCATTATTGCAGCCACTGCATCAATCCATCTATTAAGGGGGTCTTCCTTTATTTCATTGACCCACCACTCTCTCAAACATGATATCCTTCTCCAAGGATTGGTGCCTCCTGACATGTTCAAAATACATAAGATGCAGTCTGACCATCCTTGCCTTCAAGCAGCACTCTGGTTGCACTTCTTCTGGGACAGATTTGTTGGTTCTTTTTGCAGTTCATGGTATATTCAATATTCTTCTCCAGGGCGGTAATTCAAAAGCATCAGTTCTTCTCCTGTCTCCCTTACTCACTGTCCAGCTTTCACAAGCATATGATACAACTGGAAATACCATGGCATGAGTCAGGTGCACTTTTGTCTTCAATGGGACATCTTTACTTTTCAACACTTTAAAGAGGTCTTTTGCAATAGTTATTCCCAATGCAATGACTCTTGATTTCTTGACTGCTGCTTCCATGGGTGCTGACTGTAGAACCAAGTAAAGCAAAATCTTGGACAACCTCAGTCTTTTTTCCATTTACCATGGTAGATATATATGTCTACTTTTGTACATAATATCACTGAGAGGATACCCAAGGAATAAGTTGCATTGTTATTTCTAGGAAGTTAAACTAGCAAACTGGAATACAGGGGAGAAGGAAGAATTTCAATGAATATTCTTTTATGGGCTTTGAATTTTGAGCTATGTGGCTATACTGCCTATTTAAAAATTAAACAAAATTAAAAGATAAAATTGTTGTTGTTAGGTGCTGTGGAGTCAGTATCAGACTCATAGCGACCCTCATAGGGTTTTCAATGGCTATTTCGGGATTGCCTTGGGAGTGGATTGCCATGTCCTTCTCCCATTTTTGAGGTGCTGGGAATTGAAATCGGGACCTCAGAGACTGCAGCGCAGTGCTCTACCAACTGAGCTAAATCCCAGCCCAAAAGATAAAATTATCACGCATTAATGTTAGATCATCTTCATAGATATGAGAAGACATAAATACACTGATTTTAGTAATATAAATTTGGTGGAAAAAAAACTTAAATTACTTGTCAGAATTGTCACTTTAAGAAGTTTCCTAAGAAAGTCAAGCTTGTCACAGATTATCTGACCATAAAGGATGCTTTTTATAGAGGAGCTGGCATTAATATTTCAAAATCAATCATTATATTATGTTGGTTACATTTTAGATATTATATGTTAGAAGTATTAGGATATGAAACTGTTGGTTAGAAGATATTTCTGGTGCTCTCAAATTGATTATACATCACAAGTGGTAGAAAGGTATGTGTCATACATCAGACTATTAAACTGACTGACAAAGCCATTTCACTTTTCTCTGCTATTATATATAGAAGCCTTGGTCTAGACTATTCAGGTGAATCCAGCCACATTTGTGTGATCATGTCAGAGGAACAATTCCTTAATCTGGGTAGACTTCTTTTCAAATATGGTCCAATTTACTTCTACTGCCATATCAGACTTGCCTACAAAACTCAGAATTAGCCATTGAAAGGATTTGTACTGCCTGGATTTATGTTTTATTCTGAGCTTGTCTTTTTCTTCTTTTATGAATATTTGAAATTTGCAGATAGGAAATGTACCAGAGCTGCTGTTATTGTGCTCTACAAGCAAAGAGATAGGCTAAAGACCATATGTCAGGCACTACACATATTGTAATGTTGTTGTTGTTAGGTGCCGTCGAGTCAGTATCCGACTCATAGCAACCCTTATAGGGTTTTCAATGGCTAATCGTTTCGGGATTGCCTTGGGAGTGGATTGCCAGGTCCTTCTCCCATTTTTGCAGTGCTGAAAATCAAACTCAGGACCTCAGAGACTGCAGAGCGGCGCTCTACCAACTGAGCTAAATCCCAGCCACACATATTGTAATAGGAGAACTTAAAGATGTTGTACCAACAAGACTAGCCAGATTATTCATTCTCCTACTTGTGCAGCCCATGTTCAAGAATGAAAGTCAGTTCTATGGAGCTGTTATTGAAGAAATGACTCAGAACTTCCATCACCCTCCATTCCATCCAGACTGGAAGTTTCCAGAGATGGTTTTTCCTAGAAACATAAGGCTAAAACAAGGTGATTTTCCAACATTTTCCTAAAGGACTATTTTTGCCTCAAGTGCCTTATTCAACTCAATCTTTCTGCAAATAGGAACTAGATCTGTCCTCCTTGTATTAGTTTGTATGTTGTATAGCAAATTATCACAAATTCAGCAGCTTTAGACCACTTCCATTTATTAGCTCACAGGTGGACTCAGGATCTCACAAGGTTGAAACAAAGGTGTACA
Source organism: Pedetes capensis (assembly GCA_007922755.1). Taxonomy (NCBI): domain Eukaryota; kingdom Metazoa; phylum Chordata; class Mammalia; order Rodentia; family Pedetidae; genus Pedetes; species Pedetes capensis. Next base: position 93,508 of record VMDO01006089.1, on the reverse strand, counting down.
CTGGGCTTGACCCTTATCTGGAGGCTTTGGGAAAGAATCTGCTTGCCCACGTGCTTGAAAGAATATAATTCCATGGTGTCCACAGGGTAAGGTCCCATTTCCTTGCTGACTGTCATCCCATGATCATTTTCATATCTTAGGACTTCTCTCTGATCTTTGCATATGACCCCTCCATCTTCAGAGACAGCAGTGGTAAAAGCTTCACACTCTAGTAGTATCCCCTTCTGCTTCTAGTCAGAGAAAAGCCTGCTTTTCAAGAAATCATGACAAGATTAGGCCCACTCTGATAATTGCCATTTTTCCATACATGATATCACAATGAAAGCAGTGATTCCTGGGGTGAAGGTCATGGAGGCCTACTCTGCGTTTTTCCCCCCACAGCTGCTAATGTCCTCCTGTGTACTTACCACATGAGTGAGCATAGGGTATTTCTGCTTTGGAGCTAGATTGTCATGTTAGTGTATCTAGCTCGAAATTGTGTTTTCTGCAAATGTAGTGTTTAGGTCTTCTCATTTATGTCATTGCCAAATTCATAACAATAATCCTGCCTATCATTGGGTTTGAGTAAAATCAACTCTTTGAAAATTCTGTGAGATACCAATCCAATATTCCATTCAATCATGCATTAGTGTATGGAAAAAGTTCAACATAATTTTAAGGACAACAGTCAGTACTAACCAAAGTTTGATTTGCTTCCTCACTACCCACATATATATGTCACATTGTTTTTAGTTTATATTGCTTTTTTTTATTTGGCAAAAGTGTGTTCATTTAACCACAATCTAAAATTTTCCAGAAGGCACATTGATTAATGTGCACCAGGACTATAGATGCTATAGTATGCTGAGCTTCTACAGTGCATAAAATAAAACATGTGTTCTGGTAAATTCTCAGGGAATCAGGGTTGTTGAGCTATCCTGCAGGAATGACAGAATTCACCACTGCCAAGGCTAGATAACCAGTTAGAGAGATCAGCTAGGATTGTAAAGTTTAGATTGAAAGACCCAAAAACTTATTAACCAAAGGGAATAGTCTCCCCTCAATCTGCAGCCTCATGTTTAATTGCAGAATTGTGTTCACCTAAGATACAGAACAACTCCAAGGGCAGAATATAGAAACAACAAACATTCATTAAGTCTCTTAAACACTTCCTTTATTGATAGTCTCTAGACTCTACAGCGGGGCTGGGATTTGGCTCAGTTGGTAAAGCGCTGCACTGTAGTCTCTGAGGTCCCGAGTTCAATTCCCAGCACCGCAAAAATGGGAGAAGGGCCTGGCAATCCACTCCCAAGGCAATCCTGAAACAGTCAGCCATTGAAAACCCTATGAGGGTCGCTATGAGTCGGATACCGACTCGAAGGCACCTAACAACAACAACAACAACAGACTCTACAGCACTTAACAACAACAACTATTCTTTAAGCAAGCATGTGATATAAAAATCTGTTTATAGCAAGATTACTCAATGAAATTTCAAGTAACCAGTTCACTTTGTGAATTTAGTTTTCTATTCACATAATCTAGATTTATAATGAAAATTTTCAGTAATCATTTTGTGCATAAAACATGGCTATAATAATTTACATGATATTAAACAATTTTCTTGCTATATTCCCTATCTTTCTAAAAGTAATACTAACTACAATTTTTCCATGTTCACATAAGGGAAAACTGGGACTAGAAGGTAGCTTTGACTTGCTTCTCTTATGCAGTGTGACAGTATAAAGAAAGAAAGATTTTCAACCTCCATTGTATGCTCAGAAAGAAGGTGCTGCTTATTTGCACATGACCAAACCACAGGATGTTTTTTCTTACTTTTTTTCTGTATTTTACTGACTAGATAAGGATTTATTCTTGATAAAATTATAAAATCAATTTTAATTTGAAAATGATAAAACTAGGCAATCTTAAGTACACCAGAAAGAGACTCATCATATAACTTATCTACTCTCAAAAGGACAGCTTTTGTTGCTATGTCACTTGCTTGCCCTTGCTATTTCATGAGAAGTATTATCACATGCTAGAAGAAGACAAAATTAAGATTGCCTGCTGGCATTGGCTTACACAATATAATCTGTGATTTCAGGAGCTCCACTTTGCCTTCTGAAGGTTTATTCAAAAATCTTCTTCATCTAAAAAGATATGTTTTATTAGGTTTTCCTTTGTAATGAATATTGGAGTAGTTAATTTAGGGGCTGATTTTTATTGAAAACAATATATTATAGAGGAAAACTCTTACTCTACGAAAACAATCTCCCAATTCCCAATATGAGCTTATTAACCACCTAAATTTGATATTTTCATGAAACTAATTTTTAATTGTCTTCAACAAATGCCTGCAAGGTCTTTTATACCAGGAAGAAAAAAAAGGAGTGACTATTTTTCGTCAAACACTTATTAAGCAGTAAAAGCAATCCACTTCACTTTGTTTGTATTTAATAAACATTATATCTACTAAAGCCTGAAACTCTTTATTACCACTTATATAACTTTGAACTGGGTGCTTACATAAGATCATGAAAGAGGTGACATTATCCAAATTAAAGAAGAGAAAATTCCCCATTCCAGATTATCTACTTGTCATCAAGACACATTTTAGAATGATCTGGGGATTTCCTACACTAAGGGAAGTCTCAGGGGTACAGAGGAAAAAAAGTCCCTGGAATTCAGACAATAAACCATTTAATTTTGAAATACCAATTTCCCTTCCTATGACTTGAATCTAGCACATAGAATATACTTTTAGAAACAGATATATTGTATTTGGCCTGCAGTAACAACTATGTTGTATCTTCAGTATTCTAGAAACTTTATACCTCTCCTGGGAACAATGGGATAGATTTCCATACACAAAAAACATAGTCTCTACTCTACTCTGAAATAGTTTGGGCAACATGTGTGGGTAAGGAATCAGCTAATTCAACTAAATTAAATCTGTGATGTCATGCAAACAAACAAAGAAACCCCAAATGAACAGTAATAATATTTAATTATTTAATTCATCATTTGGTAATCTTGTAGGTTCATGTACCAAACTATGATTTCTTATTTTTAATTCTCAACCAGATCAAATTTATTCTTGTTCTAAACTCAAAGGGAGCCAGATGAAATACCAAGGAAGTCTTTCAAGGATAGTCTTCTGGCATAAATTTTATGGAGTGAAGGATCTGGGTTGTTTTGTCTCCAATACTCACCCGAAGCACCTTTAAAACACAAACACCCCTTTTCCTCTTCTCCATGGACTTGTTCAAAACATTCTTCTATTTGTGACTCTCTGTGGCAGACAGTCTCCCAGGAGCTACTTGGAGCATGTTAGACATCATGGACCTGACAATCTATGGAATGAAAAATGACAAGCTGACCCTCCAGTTGAAATCGATCTGTTCTTTTACACTTTGAAGTTTAAAGAGTGATTTGTCTTTTTCACTCACTCTGCAGGTGTGGAATTCTCTAGTAACAGTTTTCAGGGTCACAGCTTTGGTCACTGCACAGTACCTTATTTCTTTTCCTCCTGCAGAGATGCATGGCCTGCACATGACTTATAGTCTAGTCAGAAACCAAAATGACAACCTGCAGGAAAAAGTAAATTGACTGAGTCCAGAGCTGAATTTCCATCTTGGAGATTTACAGAGGAACCACGGAGAGACATGTAGTAGTCTAGAAGCGCTGCCAGACTCTTTGAATTCCTGGTGTTCATTGTTTCCACCCACCTAAGAAATAGGGTTGTAGTAAATATTATCTGACATTCTCTTCATACTATAGTAACAATGGTAAGGGTGGTAATGATATTACTAGTAACAGTAATAATTGTCATAGAAGCATTACAACTTGCTATCTTTATTGTTCTGTAATGGATTTTACCATCACCTTCTGAAGAAAGCTAACTAAATCTAACTGGAAAAAAAATAGCCTGTACATGATAAGCTTTTGCTAAGAGATAAAGAGGAAGAATCTATCAGTGATATAGAAAAAAAATCAATTAGGGAGAAGAAGGAATTTGGATTCTAAAGATTTATGCTCTTAATTCATTACCCAAATTTGAATTATTTATCTAATGTCTCTGACTCTCAAGTTTATCATTTACATAATGAAAGACTAAATGACATCTAACTTCCTGCTCAATCCAAAAGCTACCTTAAAATCTATAATTTCATATGCATCAGTAAGAAGAGAATATTTAATGATCATCCACATTAACTACCAACTTTATATTTTATATAAACATAAAGAAGGTTTCTGCTTGCTTGTTTTTCTTACTTGAACTTGGGCAACACTTAGAAAGGCATTTGACTAAGCCCACCAAATAGATTTCCTCTTAGGGTAACCAACACATCTTGATTTGTCTAGGAGTAGCCCAGTTTTAAACCTTCAAGTCCTGTGTCCCAGGAGGCGCCCAATCCAGGGAAATTAAGATGGTTAGTCACCCTATCTCATCACGGTAGTACAGTAGTCTCTCCCTTCCACATCTCCTTTCTCCTGAAACTATCAGTTTCTTGGGTCGGGAAATTCAGTTCCATCCAGTTATTGGTTCAGTCTCAACCAAGATTGGCCCTACAGATGGAACTCTAACTGCTATCATCTAATGGGCTGGAGAGCCCTGGCCAGCTGCCTGCCCACTGAGAATCTATTTCTGTACTAGGTCTGAAACCTTGCACTTACCCTCTGACCTATGGCCTTGACATGTCTTACCCTTCCTGCTTTCTCAGTATGGGGGCTGATCCTGTCCTTTGTACTCCTTGATAAAGGCCAGAATCCCCTTTTAACCAATTGAACTTCCCACCCAATAGGAAGCTGTCCTACTCCCTTAACTTCTACAAAACATCTTGCAGACTGTGCTCCCCATTTGCTGTTCCTAACCACTCCTAAAAGGGAGTCAAGGCCAGCACAGACCAAGCTGAGATGGCTGTATCTCTTGGAGCACCATAATTGTGCTTATGGCCACTACCCATCATCCATGTTCCCTTTCAATCCTGAATTCCCTTATGAACTGGCATTACTGGATGGCTCAGTGTAAGAGATATGGTTCCAATCCAAATAATAGCCAAGTTCTCCCACATTTGGATTTGACCCAGTCATCCTAATCAGCATTTCTCACCTTTGACTCCCTCAGTTTTGATTTACAGTTGAAACTGTTGAGGAATAAGCGGTGCTGATGCAGGTGGCTGGGCCTTTCGTGCACATTGATATCAGCTGGGCCTCCATGTCACCAGAGCACAGCTACAGAAATGAGTAAGTTGGCAGGAGAATAAAATTGTTAACCCTCAGAATCTTTTCAAATAATAGCCAACTAGAATTTCATGCAATTTTTTTGTGTGTAGTACTGTGGGATTGAACCCAGGGCCTGTCCATACTTTGCTAGTGCTCTACCACTGAGATGTACCCCCCCACCCCTACTTTATTTTTTATCTTGAGACAGGGTCTTGTTAAGTTATGCAAGCTGCCTCTAGCCTTAAACTTGGGATTCTCCTTCCCCCTCGCCCAAGTCACTGGGATTACAGGCTGTGCCGCTGTGTCCAGCTTCATGCAATGTACATGGATTACATTATGTAAGCATGGAAAAAGTATTCTAGGGAGAAATCAGACACTAAACTTTAAATTATGTCTTCAGAGGATTTGGGATGGGAGCCAGATCTGCTGCAAGTTCTTAGTCAATAGATAAACCGAGAGCACTGTTTGAATCTAATTCGCCCTTCCTATTGGAGTTTGTCTGTCCTTAGTGGCAAGCCCAGGCAATAACGGCCAAGTCTTATGAAGAGCTAAGACTTTCCCCATCCCCAAGAGTATTAAGATGGTGGCCATGGTGCTACCTTTGTTGTTGTTTTTGGTGTCCTGGAGTCGGATCCAACTCATTCTGACCCTCATAGAGTTTCCAATGGCTGATTGTTTCAGGATTGTCTTGAGAGTGGACTGCCACATCCTTTTCCCATTTTTATGGTGCTAGGAATCATATCCAGGTCCTCAGGAATTGCAGAGCAACACTCCACCAACTGGGCCAAACCCTAACCACAAAGAGAGTCAATTCCTCACTCTAAGCCAAGATATGGGTTTCATAAAAGGCATAGTCAGATGAAGGCATGGACGAAAAGCATGACAGCAAGTGTTGTCCACTGGCTCCTTCCTCAAGATTATCTTCAGAGGATGGGATTCAAGTGCCTCCACAAAGGGGAAAATATTAAACTAAGAAGAGCAAAAAGGCCTGTGCTTGCCACCTGCTGGATAGGAAATGTCACATACGTTGTGAAATCTGGGTAAAAGAGAGGACAGAAACAGAGGCAACAGAGAGGAAAGTAGTCACGGGGCAAGATGCCAAGAGCTGCTCGGGCTACAAACTGCTGATGAGGCAGGGTTGGCAGGGACTCTGGAACAGCAGCGCAGCAGAGCAGAAGGGAGAGACAAAAGAAGCCAGCCACGTCATTGCAGCAGCCAGCTGAGTCAGGGCAAATCTGAGATCTGTCTGCATAAGGCAAGGTCAGACTGGGACCCAAAGGCATGGCATAGAGGTGACACACTAACATTACAGGTGGGGAGCCTGAAATGGGGAAGGAGTAGTTTTACTTTTCCATTGTGCTCTTGTTCTGAGAACTTTTAACCAAAGGCATGCATTGCTTAGTTCTTGTTCTAGCATTTCTCTGCTGCCATCATTACCTTCCAAGTGCCAGAGAGATCAGTTGTGTGAAACCACCTCTGTAAACACCAACTATTTAGATAGTAAATTCAAGTACATCCAAGACTTGTCCAATCAGAAGCAATAGGGGAAAGAAGTGATCACAGCTACCTGCTCCTAATGAAAGTTTATGCAGTCTTAGGGTGAAGGAATTTGGCTGAACTCACTTTGCACAGTTGTTCTCAACACTGTTGTTGAATTTCCAGCATGTAGGATGGCATACCAGAGAGGCAATTGGCTTAGCAAAGGACAAATGTCTTTCTATTAACCCTCCAATGATTCCCACATTTGCCACTACCACCACCTTCTTCCCCCCAAGGCCCTCAAAAAAGAACCCACTTCACATTGAAGTAAGAAACTCTGAATGAACAAAGAATTAAGAAACCAAGTTAGCTTGGTATGGTAGCACACACCTGTAATCTGAGTTACTTAGGAGGCCAGGCTGGAAGATCACAAATTGGAGGCCAGAAGCAGTCTGCATAACTTAGTGAGACCCTGTCTCAAGATAAAAATTGAAAAATGGGCTGGGGGTGCAGCTCAATGGTAGAGCACATGCAAAGCATACATGGGGCCCTGGGATCAACACCCAAGACCACCAAGTATGGCAAAAAAAAAAAGTCCAAGTCAACAAAGACACAGAGATGCTACTTGTAAATTATAAAGTCTTAGACATTACCTAAATGTTCAGAAACTCAATCTCTTTATCTGTAAAATTAAGGTAATAATGTCTTGCCAGTTTTACCATAAGCATCAAATAAGGAAATGAAATGTAAAGAGAATAAAGTGCTACAAACTCACATTGTAATTATGATGGTATAAAGATAATGAGTGACATTTGATTTTAAAGTATTTCCATTTCATTTCTTCCTTGTTTATTTCATCTTACCTCATGATTAATATATATTAATTACATGTATTAATGGGGCTCAGTGTGATATTTCAATACAATGCATGCAGTGTGCACTGGGAAATGTGGAGGCAGGGTGCATACATACATACACACAAAATGGAATCTTATTCAGGTGTAAAAAATGAAATCCTGTTATTTGTATGAAAACGGACAGATCTGGAGGACATCATGTTAATTGAAATGGTCTAGGGCCAGAAAGACACATACTGCATTTTCTTTCTCCTATGAGGAAGCTTAAAAGAAATCTCTTTTTAATTCTTTGTAAACATATGGGGAATATGCTTTTCCAGACTGAACATCTTTGCAATCCTAGTGAAATATGATAAAGTACAGAGAAGCCAAAAGGAATTTGGAACACTGGGCTTGCCAGAAGTGCTGTTTACTAGGAGCAATTGTTAAATGATGTCTGCACAGTCACTAGTAGTAAAGGAGTTGTATGATCAGATTGATAGCACTAAGACATTACCAACACCCCTTACCTTTGCACATTCTCCCCCTTGTAATGAATATTTTACTTTGTCCTCCTTCCAAAATGGTCTCATTGACCTGATTGTCTGCAAGTAAGTGTTTTTGTCCTGTGTGTAGGATTCAAAATCACTTACTTATTCATTGAAACACTATTAAAGATATGTCTTATTTTTAAACGTTATATAACACAGCAACAGTGTCTTTTTTAAAGTTTTCTTCTATTAGAAACAAATCCTGGAATCCCTATTTTGGCTTTATGACTTTTTTATACTTAAGAAAACAAAAAGGGAGAAGGAAAAGTGAGCTGGAGAAGAACTAGAGAGTTGGGAATGTTAATAATTTAATTTAAAACCCTAAAATGCTCTGGAATCATCCTTTCCCATGTCCACTGTATCTAACTGGTCACTAAATCTTTCCTTTAAATATATTTTCATCTGATACTTCTCTTTCTTATTGTCATTTTTCTATACTAAATCTTCTTATTTTAAGCTCTTGCAATGCTCTTACCCGGTTCCTTCTTTCAGGCTTTCACTCATCCAGGCCCACCTCCAACTGCCGCCAGACTTCTCCATCCACAGACCTCTAGTGCTTCCCTGTGACTTATATACTGACATCAAATCTCCAGAGCCTTACTGCAGGTCACACACTGAAGAGGTCAGGTCATAACACTCTTCTACCACCCATCCTTCTCTGGAATCAGAGTGAACCAATAAGGGATGCTAGGCAGAAAGAAAGGGAATAAATGGGCCTCTGCAGCCATGTGCTTCCCAGCCACCCTTGGAGACATGAATATCTATCTATGTGAGCTTCCTCTGAGACAAATGGTTTGATCTGGTGGTCATTTCTTCCGTGGTAGATGATATCCTTTGCAAATAGCACAGTAGACCGTAGATAAGACCCTCTTACGAATGGCCTAGTCTACAGCCAGTAACTCCCTTTACATATAAACATAATAGGTGCCTCTACATCTGGGCTAAAAGACCCGTCTTGCAATAAAGAGGAAAACCTACAGCCCAGGAAGGCCAGCCTAGCCAAAGATTGAGGGAAATATCACACACCTGAAGAGAAGATCAAAAGGAAGAGAAGAATATCTGTCCCATTAATGAGAAACGCACTGAAAAAACCCCAAAGCCCCACCCTAGATGTAGATGTCGAGAGCAGCCCACAGAAGTCCACAGATGTCGATAACTCTCACCAACGTCTGCAGTTCTCAGCAGTGTCCACAGTGTCCACAGTATCTGCAGAAGTCCACAGTTGTGCACAGAAGTGCACAAGTGTCCAGAGATTTTGATAGTTGTCCAGAGTTGGAGTTATTTCACAGGTGTTTGGAGATGCCCACAGCCTCATTACTGGGCCTGCGTGATGCCTGACCTCTCACTCAAAAGTGTAAATGCAGCTGTTTGTGGATCTTCACTATTAGACCTGCCCCTGCTTTCTGATTTCTATCTCAGAAAATGTAACTTTTCTCTACCTTTTCCTTTCCATCTCTCTTCTCCTCACACTAGCCTAAATCCCCAGCGTGCTTGCCCCAGCACTGAGGGCACTCTCCCCCTCCATAACTCTAAATAAATTATCCTGAAATTTCCCTTTTGGGTCTGATTTTTAAATTATTTGACAAACATGACCAAGGACCAGGATTTTGCTCCCAGGTCTCTGTTATCACCGGGATCCCTCCCCAGGTAACATAAACTATTTGTAAGTTGTATCAGGATGTGATCTTCTTAAATTGAAGTCATTAGGAAATAATTTTAGAATTGTCATATGACTTGAGCTCTGAAGATTAGTTTCCCACATAAACGATCCTTCTACTCTATAAGAAATTACCATTATCGTTGTAGAGCTTAAATTTGGGGAAGAAAGCATTACCAAATCTAAAGTTCAGCATAATAATATGATGTTGATATCTCTCACTCTTTCAACAAACATTCATGCATGCTCATTATGTGTTCCTCCCAGTGCCTGGTACAATAGATTAAGTGAATAGTCCCTGTCAACCAAGACTGTTAAGGAATGCTCTATAGAAGAAATGGAAATTTATGCTCAGTCCTATAGATAGCAAGGAAAAGAACATTCCAAATGAGTTGAAGGAGGACAGGAAAAGTCACAAGTGTACAAATGTATGAGGGATAAATTGAAGAATCACATGATTATAATGAGTATAGTGTGTTGCAGAACACAAAATTAACATACAGTGCATTCCATGGTGTGGTAGCATCAACTGTTAAAAGAATTTTCATAGCAACTTTTGGAGCTAAGAGTCATTATTATCTTCATGGAAATGGGGTGAAAGCTAAGAATAAGCTACATGATATGTCATAATTTTTTTGGCAGTGCTGAGGATCAAACTCAGGGTCTTGCACATGCTAGGCATGTAATCTGTCACTGAGCTACATTCCCATTCTAATGTAAATATCTAATGTGTCATTTTCAGGACCTAGAAATAGCAGAACTCATTATGTAGAAGCATAAAATAAGCAAAATGGTACCATTGAATGGTCTCCTTGATGGCATTATATGACATCTCTGCAATGAGAGGTGTTGATAATATTCATTTGTTGTGATTTAGTAACTTACTAGGTCAGACCAATTCACTTCTTTTAGGTGTAGAGTTGAACTTTGTTGTTGTTGTTGTTAGGTGCCCTCAAGTCGGTATCCGACTCATAGCGACCCTCATAGGGTTTTCAATGGCTGACTGTTTCGGGATCGCCTTGGGAGTAGATTGCCAGGTCCTTCTCCCATTTTTGCGGTGCTGGGAATTGAACTCGGGACCTCAGAAACTGCAGCGCAGCACTTACTAACTGAGCTAAATCCCAGCCCCTATTAATTACTTATTTGGATAGCATACTAATTATTCATTCTCATATTATATTTACTATAGCAGAATAGATAAAATAGTATTTCATAATGTCTGGGGACTAGAATAGAAAATCCTAAAACAGGCACACATATTTATAATCAATCAATTTGTTTGCAAAAATTCAGAGAAAACTAATTGACTATAAAAAGAATGAACTACTAACCCACTCAACAACATGGAATCATCTCAAAAACTACTATTCTGAGTGAAATAACCAGACACAAAGGAAAACATCCTATATAATCCTCTTTCCATAAAGCTTGAGAAGATTCAAGTCTAATCCACATGGATAGAAGTTACAGCATGTTTCCCTGGAACAGGGACTGGAGATCAATAGCAAGGAGACACCAGGGAACTTCTTGGGGTGGTGGAAATATTCTCTGTTTTATTAAGAAAGCAGTAGTTATGTGCATGTGAATTTCCTAGGGCTACTATAACAAAGTATCACAGGAAGAGTAGCTTGAACAACAGAAAGTCATTGTGTTGTAAGGGCTGGAAGTCCAAGATCAAACTGTTAGCAGGGCCATGTCCCTTTGGGAGGAGCTAGAGGAAGATCTGACAGAACCATCTCTCCTAGATTCTGGTAACTATTTGAATTGTGGAAGCACATAACTCCAGTCTTTACATGGCATTCTCCCTGTGCGCATGCCTGTATTCAAATTTCACCTTTTGATAAGGCCACCAGTCAGATTGGGTCTTCTTCTTGTTGTTAGGTGCTGTCAAGTTGGTGTCCGACTCATAGCGACCCTACGTGCCACAGGCAAAACAGTATTGTTAGTGCTTCTTTGATATTTATAGGGTTTTCAGTGGCTGATTGCTTTTGGGAGTGGGTTGCCAGGTCCTTCTCCCAAGCCTATAGCACCTGGTATTCCCAGGTGGTCTCCCATCCAAGTACTAACCAGGTCCAACCCTGCTTAGCTTCTGAGATCTGATAGGAACCGATGCCACTGTGGTACGGCTGCAGATATATTGGATCTAGACCTACCCTAATGACCTCCCTCTAACTTGATGATCTCTGTAAAGAACTTATCTCCAATAAGCTCAAATTCTGAGGTAATGGGGTCTAGAATTCCAAGGTATTTGGGGGTGGTATATAATTCAATTCATAGATATGATTATACATTTGTCACAACTCATAGAACTGTACACTTAAAATATGTGCAGTATATTGCATATAAATTACACCTCAATAATGTTAATTTTACCTTGGCTGGGATTTAGCTCAATTGGGAGAGAGCTTGTTCTGGGTGTTCTGAGGCCCTGGGTTCCATCCCCAGACTGCAAAACAGAAGGGCCTGGCAACCCACTCCTAAAACAATCCCTAAATAATCAGCCTTCAAAAACCCTATAAACAGGAGAGAAGTGCTGACATAGTGCTGGGCATGGCACAGTGTCAGGGAGTGTTCTGTTCTGCTGTACATAGGGTGGCTATGAATTTGGACCCTACTCAATGGCACTTAACAACAATAAGGTTAATTTTAGAAAAGTTGGATATCTGTAAAATATATATTAGTGTAAAATAGAACTCAGTACACTCTTCTATAAGCATGATAGTGTTCTATAGTGTTCTGACATGGAGACAAGAAGTCAGATGTTTTGTTCAAGGTCACATGACTACGAGATTAAAGTGGGAACTGGATACCATATCTCCTGATGGCTTGTTCTATGCTTTTTAAAGCCTTTGCTCTATCCATCCTCAATTCTTCCTGTTGTTCTCGGTGGAAAATGGAGAGGAGAGGGAGAACAGTTGAACATGGTCACCACAGAGAAAGGAGGACAGAATTATCTGTCCAACAATGTCAAATCCTATTTCTTTGTAGGATAACAACACAAAAGTGAAAGCATACATTATTTCAAAGCTGAACAAATTGTGTTACTTATATTTGGGGACATCTTTATTATATGTGTGGACTGGGATTTAGCTCAGTTGGTAGAGCGCTGTGCTGCGGTCTCTGAGGTCCTGAGTTCAATTCCCAGCACCGCAAAAATGGGAAAAGGACCTGGCAATCCACTCCCAAGGCAATCCCGAAACAATCAGCCATTGAAAACCCTATGAGAGTTGCTATGAGTCAGATGAGTCGGATACCGACTTGATGGCACCTAACAACAACAACTATTATATGTGTAGTTTTTCAAGAAATTTCTATTATGTACTTGTTGTTGTTGTTGTTAGGTACTGTCAAGTCGGTGTCCGACTCATAGCAATCCTCATAGGGTTTTCAATGGCTGTTTTGGGATTGCCTTGGGAGTGGATTGCCAGGTCCTTCTCCCATATTATGTGGTTGTATGAAAGCTAAAAAACACAGATGACTTATTTTAAATGATTCTCAAAGTACATAGGGCTGGGATTTAGTTTAGTTGGTAGAGCGCTATGCTGCAGTCTCTGAGGTCTGAAGTTCAATTCCCAGCACCGCAAAAATGGGAGAAGGGCCTGGCAATCCATTCCCAAAGCAATACCGAAACAGCCATTGAAAACCCTTTGAGGGTCGCTATGAGTCGGACACTGACTCGACAGCACCTAACAACAACAACAACAAAGTACATAGGTACATTTATAACAATTCATACTTTTAGTTAACTAAAATACATTCATTTTTGGCTGTTAATTATAAAAAGTTTCTTGTCCTTAAGCATAGAGAAACCATAGAGAAAAAATGTCACATGTTTCTAATATTCAAAAAAAGCAAAGTGAAATGTATTTACCTCATTTAGTAATATGTTTACATTATAGGCATAGACCTTGCAAAAAACAATTTAAAGATATAGTAATTTTTAATTAGATTTGTGTGTAGATCACAAACATGTGTAAATACTACTAGTCATTATTTTATTTAATCATTATTTTATTTAGTCATTTTATTTAATAGATTTCTTAAATAAAATTTTGTAAAGCATTTATTATAGGCCTAGCTTATCACAATAAAGCTTTAAAATATATAAAAAGGGGCTTTAAATTTTTCTATTTACTTATCAGAAGTATTCATTTAGACTATAATAACTCTTGGGACAAAATAACAACTCTAGGCCAGTTATCAAGTGTTTTCTATTATGAAAATACTGCCTAGAAGGAGATAATTTAATTCTTCTTAGGTTATAGGTATCCTGGGTGCCCCAGGCACAGTAGAGAAATAAAATAAAGTCCCTGATCCCAAAAAGCTTTCATTCCACTGGGAGAAACAAAAGTAAACAACTAAATATGTAATATAATCTGAGCTGATAAAGAACAGTCAAGTTTGACAGAAAGATAGCAAATTATAAGGCATAGGGAGTTGCTATTTAAATAAGATGGCTCCGAAAGTCTTGGTTCACAAAGTCTTCTCTAAGTAGTTGACATTGGCAAAGAGATATGAATAAAATCACAGAGCAAGGCTGTCTAATGTTGGGGGAAGGCAGTACAGCCAAAGCACATGGCAAAGGCAAAGGCCTGAGTGGGAACATGATATTCAGTGTGTTCAATGAACAAAAGGGAGCCCAGTGTGGCTGGGGTGCATGGGGCAAGGATTCATGACAGAAAATGCATTAGAAATGTAGGGCATTTTATTTGCATTTTATAGTAAATAGGATGGAAAGTCTGTTGGAAATTTCTGAGATAAGAAGGGACCTAATCTGATTGGCATTTCTAAAAGGTCACTTTGTTTTCCTCATGTAAATCAGACACTAGGAGAACAAGAGTGGAAGACAAGCTGTAAGGCTTTTGGTGGCTGTCCAGGTGATGGCTTTGAAAGGATGATAATGACGAAGTGCTTAGAAGCGGTTGGATTCTGGACATTTTTCAGAGGTAGAGCTAAAGCATTTGCTAATGTATCTTGGGTGTGAGGAAAAGAACCAGCAAGGTTGGGGGTGATAGTGTCGTTTGGTGAAATGGGGAGAGTCGGTGAGATGAAGGATCCAGTGTACTGTTCACAGGTAGGAATTTCTAAATGTATGTTGTTGTTGTTGTTGTTGTTGCTGCTGCTGCTGTTGTTGTTGTTGTGTGCCATCGAGTCGAGTCCAACTCATAGCAACCCTCATAGGGTTTTCAATGGCTGACTGTTTCAGGATTGCCTTGGGAGTGGGTTGCCACGTCCTTCTCCCATTTTGCGGTGCTAGGAATCAAACTTGGGACCTCAGAGACTGCAGAGTTGTGCTCTACCAACTGAGCTAAATCCCAGCCCTTCTAAATGTATGGGCCTCTTAAATTATAAATTTTAATTTCAGTGATGGCCCTAATCACACTAATATAAGTTTATAACATACTTTTGATTTTATTCAGAAATGTTCAGCAGGAAAAAGTCCTGAGAAAAGCAAAACAAAATTTAGTTTCATTAAAGCCACCAAACATTGTCTGCATCTCCCAAAGGATATAACCACTTACTGTGCACACCGGAAACACTCAGGAAATACAAATTGGATTCCATTTGTGCTACCAAATCCAGAGAAATTAAGGCTTAAAGAAACGCTGAAACAAATATCTGAGGCTACCTACAGATCAGGGTTCTGCCAAGAAACTCCAGTGGACCTGTTGACAGTATAGTGCAAAACCAGAGTGACTATATGGACCACTTGAATATAAAATAAATTTTTAAAATCCTGTGAAAGCTAGAAGATGAAAGATATTAGCCAAGTATGAGATGGGTAGACAATGAGAATTCCCTATATTTGTATCACATTGGGCTTTTTAAGCTAGAAATGGTGAGTCCTCTCCAAAGTGCTACATCCATTCTCAATGCAATAGTTTGCGAGTCCTTTCTCCCAGGCTGTCAACATTTCCAAGAGCATTTCCTTTAATTAAAATGCTTTTGGCTGTACATCTCAGGTCAGGCATTCTCTCTCCCAACATTAGACAGCCTTGCTTTGTGATTTTATTCATATCTCTTTGCCAGTGTCAACTACTGAGAGCTGCTTGTCCCAACCCAGCCTCTCCACACTACTCAACTGCAGTGGGGGTGACCCACACCTCACTTCTCCCTACTTGTCCATATTCAAATCCTCAACATCACTTTCTATCTTGAGGCCACCAGGATTCATTAAATGATGACCCTCTCTAATACATAAATCAGTTACCCCAAGAAACTCTGATTCCCAGGTCACCAGTCACTTCCTTTAATCCCCATGATGCTCTTTCTTCCTGGTTGGTCCCAAGCCCTGACCTCTCCTCCTCATAAAACACCTCCACTGAGCCCTCTGCAACTTTAGTCAGGCATTACCAAAAGAAGTAACCACCCAGCCTCTACTCTGGGGGTTTTATTGACCTCCTCAGCTTAACTGAAACCTGGATCTCCTAGAGGAGATGATGCCCCACAGCCCTCTCTGAAGGGGACTGTTCTCTTCTATAATCCCCAACCTGGGGTGGGGAGGTTGATAAGTTCTTATTGCCACTTCCACCCCATTATCCTCTATCCTTTATAAAACTCCCTCTTTTAATTTCTCTTGATTCCCAAAAACCTTTATATCCAGTATGTTGTTATCTTCTATCACCAATTTTAGTAATTTCAATGTCCTCATAAATAATTTTTCCAAAGCTCTGGACTCTGAGCTTATTAAACTCCTCGTCTATAATGTTGATCTCAACACTTCCTCAACCACAAGCTCCTGGGATCATAAACCATACTTTGTATTAAGTAAATGCGAAATCCTCCTTGATTTCTATCTCAAGCATTCTATTCTCTAACATTCAACAATGATGCTGCTCTGATACAATCTTCTTCTCTTTAACCTTGAGGGCTGGGGTTTAGCTCAGTTGGTAGAGTTCTGCTCCACACTCTCTGAAGACCTAGGTTCAATTCCCAGCACTGCAAAAATGGGAGAAGGATGTGGCAATCTACTTCTGAAGAAATCTTGAAACAATAAGCCACTGAAAACCCTGTGATGGTCACTGTGAGTTGGCTCTGACTCAATGGCACCTAACGACAACAACAACAACAACATTCTCTAACATTCAACAATGATGCTGCTCAGAGAAAACCTTCTCTTAACCTTACCCCTTTCCACTATCCCTCACTCTCTTAGACTTTTGCTTTTTCTCCTTATCCAAATTTATATTCTATTTGCAATCATTATAAATCCTCTCTTGTAAACATTATCAATCCATCCCTTGCTCCTTCTTGACTTCATGGCACTGTCTTAGCAAAATGTGAACTGTGGTTAAATTCTGCCCTTCATCTGTCTAAATGTTCAGCTATGGAACTAAGTGTTGATAGAATGAAATGCATAAGAATTCTGCTTGCTCTCATTGTAAATTCATAACTTCTGACCCTTCATGGGCCCTTATTGCTGCCTAAAAGTTATGCTACTTTTCATTAGTTCACTTATATGCTCATTACTAATTATTATAAGATATCTTCTTTTTTCTCTGCAAATCTTTGACATCTTCCCAACCTCTCTCATTACCAAATGATGACCTTTCTTTTACCTATAGTAAGAATAATATTCTTACTTACAATCAGAACAGAACTTCCTTAAGTTCTCACCATGACTGCATAGCCTCACCTGCCGGCACTGGCCCCATACAATATAACTTGCCTCCTATTGCTAAACATCTATAATATTTAAACTGGCATCCCCTGGCATCACTATCTCCTAGGAGGGTAGAAATTCAAATTCAAAGATCCACCCAGATCAATCAAATCAAAAGCTTGGGTTGGAGCAATCTTGTTTTAAGAAGTCCTCCAAGAGATATTGATGCATTCTAAACCTTGAGAGCTAAATGGAAAACATTTTTATTCTCCCAGGAAACTTGTCTATAGAAGAAGTTGCCCTTCTGTCTCTTGCCTGACCTTTATCCACTTTATTCTTACCAAGATAGCTATTCTCTGGGAGAGCTCTGACCAGGAGAGGAAGTTAATTCAGGTATGTGAGTCAGGTAAAACAGAGGAGGCAGGAGAGCAAAACACACCAAATAACACAGACTGACCCAATATACAACAGAACAACACACTCCCTGACACTGTGCCAGGCACACAATCTTTACTATCTTTAAGCCCATTATAGCAGCCACTGTGTCAATCCATCTAGTTGAGGGTTTTCCTTCTTTTTGTTGACCTGTCACTCTCTAAAACATGATGTCCTTCCCCAGGGATTGGGCCCTCCTGACTACATGTCCCAAATATATAAGACACAGTCTAGCCATCCTTGTTTCAATAATTCATAATTCATAATTCAAAAGC
Organism: Pedetes capensis; assembly: GCA_007922755.1. Lineage (NCBI taxonomy): Eukaryota > Metazoa > Chordata > Mammalia > Rodentia > Pedetidae > Pedetes > Pedetes capensis. The sequence continues at coordinate 75,464 of VMDO01006089.1, read as the reverse complement.
ATCAATTCTTCTGCTATCTCCCTTATTCATTGTCCAGCTTTCACAAGCATATGATGCAACTGAAAATACCATGGCATGAATCAGGCGCACCTTTGTCTTCAATGTGACATCTTTACTTTTCAACACTTTGAAGAGGTCTTTTGTAACGGCTTTTCCCAGTGCAATGTGTCTTTTGATTTTTTGACTGCTGCTTCAGTAGGTGTTGACTGTAGAACCAAATAAAGCAAAATCTTGGACAACCTCAATTTTTTGTCCATTTGTCATGAAGTTGCATACTGACTCAGTTGTAAGGATTTTTGTTTTGTTGATGTTGAGGCACAATCCATCCTGAAGGCTGCGTTCTTTGGTCTTCATCAGTAAATATTTCAAATCCTCTTCACTTTCAGCAAGCAGAGTTGAGTCATCTGCATAATGTAGGCTGTTAACAAGTCCTCCTCCAAATGTGATGTCACATTCTTCTTCATAAAGTCGAGCTTCTCAGATTATTTACCCCACTCCAGTCAATTCTTAGCAGCCAGAGAGATTCTGTTAAGGTACATCACCTCATATTACCATCTCCTGCAGAACTCACTAGCAGATATCTATTTCACTCATGATAAGAGCTAAGGACCTGACAATGCCTGACAATGCCCATGAAATTCCAGTGTGCTGTTTGTCTGACCTCACTTCCGCATACTCTCCCACTCTGCAGTTCTTCCATAATCACAGTGACATCCTTGCTATTCCTCTGCACGTCAGAACTTGTGCCACTTGTCTTCTGTTTGCCACTCCAGACATCTCTCCACCCTTCCCAACCAGACTCCATGTTCTGGAAAGATGAGCTGGATGAGCTGCCACCATAGTTTCTTTGGCCTTCTGCTTCCAGGTGGTCTCAGCTAACAGGGATCCTAGCAACAGGCATGAAGGAGGAGGAAAACAGGTCAGAGTCTTCACCACAGAGCTTCTCTCCTGGAGTGTCCGAGCAGGTGCAGCATCCCTTGACCTGAAGTCACATCTCCTGTGTGGCCGATTCAACACAGCTGTCTCATATGCCAAGTTCCAATAACCACCTACCCATCACCCATACAGGCTTTGTGATGATGTTGTTGTTGTTGTTAGGTGCTGTCGAGTCGGTATCCGACTCATAGCGACCCTGTGTACAACAGGGGAAACACTATAGTGCCCCACTATCTCTGCCTTCTGAATTCCATATTGCCTCTTGTCATTCTTTACAACCCGCCCACAGCTTTGTAAATCATCGTTTTTTTCAACTCTTTCCAAAGTATCCACTTTGATTATGTTGTCTGTCTTCTCCTCTGAGTGACGCAGGACTTTTTAACTTGCTGTTTACTCTGTTTTCAGCAGTCTTTTCAAAATAGGCACATCATGCACTCTCTACCTCTTTGAAGTATTTGCTCAAATACTATCTTCTCAGCAAGGCCCTTCCTCTTCTACAAACTAGAAATTTCACTTTTCCTTTTCTTGTTTTTCCCATATGTCTTTCCAACTCTATGCTTACGCATGGCACCAATAGTCTTTTAAATATCAACTTATGTATTTGTTTTAATTTTTTTATTTGTTTGTTTATCTACTCCCCGGTAAAAACTAAACTGCCTAAGGACAGGATTTTTTTATTTTATTCTCAGCTATCTCACAAGCACTTAGAACAGAGCCTACTTCTAGGTAGTCAGCATGCAATAAACACTTTTTGAATTAATGCCACGTGGAAAATCAGAACAAATTTTAAAATATCCCAAACCCTACAAGGTTAGGGGAGCTTAAAGATTTTGCAGGTTTTGGTAACTAGGTCCATGACCAGTTTAGTCTTGTCCAAATCCAGTTGAGTCATTAACTAGAGATTTTATTGAGTCTCGCCACTGGTGACTCAAAATTCCTATTTGAACAGGTAAAGTCTAGAAAAGACATATCTGCCCTTCAAAGTCCATTTTTAAAGTACATGTTATCTTCATAAATCATTTCAGCCACGTAATTAGGCACAGAGTGAGATCTCAGAAGAATATAGCACCAACAGCTTCCGTTTGATACATGTGATTACTCAGTGTTTCCCATCTCCTGGCAGTTTATCGATCCTCTGTTTTGTGAGTTTGTAAGAGAAAGTCATTTTTTACTCAAGTAATTTTGCATGGTTGAATTCCCAATATCTCAGTGCTGTTACTCCTAATGGATGTAGGAAAACCAATAGCCTCATATTTCTTTCAGCCTTTGAGTCTGTAATTCAATCTGTAATTTTCTTGCTTCCTTACTTCATTTCCTCAATGAAATTAGGAAATTTTTATTCTTTTTTGAATAACATGCTCTTGACACCAACCTACCAAGGATCCAGGTATATAACTCAAAAATAGTTTAAAGTTCAAAAGGCCATCACTCTGATCGTTTCACTTGTGTCGTGTTCTTAGATGGTCCCTTTCATGTGAGGATCTGACAACTTTTTATCAGCATTGTTGGATGATGATACTCGACCATCTTCCTGCTTCTACCTAACCTGCGTTGGAAGGCTTCCCCACTGCTATGAGAACTCCTGTGTCTCAACAGATGATAAAAGCATGCTTCCCAAGCCTTATAGATTGTGTTTAATATCTTTGCAACAATCCATTTAAATTCCTTTTACACCCAAGTAGAGACACAGGACAAAGTTAACATAAGCAAAACCTAAAACTGATGTGCATTTCATATGCCAATAACAAGCTGGTAATATTAACTGATACTACAGGATCACCAATACCATCAGCTACACAAGAGAGTTAGTAATTCTTTTATTGATTTTGAGACAATGTTTTTACCTGGTTGTTGTTGTTAGGTGCTGCCAAGTCAGATCCAACTCATAGCAACCCTATGTACAACAGAAGGAAACACTCCCCAACACTGTGCCATGCCCATCACTATTGTCAGTGCTTCTCTGCTATTCAGAGTTTTCAAAGGCTGATTTTTTCGGGATTGTTTTGGGAATTGATTGCTGTGTCCTCCTTCTGTTTTTGCAGTGCTGGGGATCAAACCTGGGTCTTCAGAGTACAAGCTAAACCCCAGTCCGTTTAGCTGGTAGGGGTCTGCATGTAATAATCTGAAATGAATATTTAATAAGTAACTAGCTGCTTAACAGTAAAGATTACTGGTTGCCATACATTATTACAATAACAACTTTTACTTCTTTTTTGATTACAAAATTAACTCTTCATTGTCAGATATGCAGAAGACATAGAAATACAAACTAAAGGAAAATAAACCATGTCCTTATTACCATGTAGCAGACACGTCACCTAGATACCTCTTCCACATACTCAGCAGTAGTACTGTTGGATCATATGGGAATTCTGCATTAAATTTTGTTGAGGAATTGCCATACTGTTTTTCACAGTTACTGTGCCAATTTACATTCCCACAAACAGTACCAAAAGGCTTCAATATCTCCAGTTCTTTGTCAACATGTTATTTTGTTTTTTTTTTCTTTCATAGTAGCCCTCTTAATGCAGGTGAGATGCTATCTCCCTGTAGCTTTGATTTTCATTTCTCTCATTATTAGTGATGTTGAGCATCTTTTCATATGCTTGTTGGCCAATTACATATCTTCTTTGGGGAAATAGTTATTCAAATTATTTACCCATTATTAAATCGAGTTATTTGATATTTTGTTGTTGAGTTGTAGGAGTCCTGATATACTTGAATATTAATCACATATAATACAATTGTTTGCAAATATTTTCTCCCATCCCCTACACTGTCTTTTCATTCTGTTGATAACTGTCCTCTGGTGTACAAAAGTTTTTAATTTTGTTGTAGTCTAACTTATCTATTATTTTTGTGCCCTGTATTTTTGGTGTCATGAGCTGGGATTTAGCTCAGTTGGTAGAGAACTGCTCTGCAGTCTCTGAGGTCCCGAGTTCTACTCCCAGCACCGCAAAAATGGGAGAAGGATGTGGCAACCCACTCCCAAGGCAATCCTGAAAAACAAGCAGCCATTGAAAACCCTGTGAGGGTCACTATGAGTCAGACACGACTCAACGGCACCTAACAACCACAACACAACATTTTTGGTGTCATAGCGAAGAACTCATTGTTAAATGCAATGTCATCAAAATTTTCCTCTCTGTTTCATTGAAGAGTTTTATAGTTTTAGGTCTTACATTTAAGTTTTTGATCCACTTTGGGTTAAACTTTGTATATGATGCAATGTAAGGGTCTAACATCATTCCTTCGCCTGTGAGTATTCATTTTCCCCAACAGCATTTGTTGAATCTGCACTGATCTTTTTGCACTCCTAAACCTCCACACTGCCGGCTTACTGGATAACCCAAAAAGCACATCCCTGAACTCTCTTTCTTTCTCTTTTCTCTCTCTCTCTATACACACATGTGTGCGCACACACACACAAACACACACACAGGGGGAGAAAGAGAGACAGAGACAGAGAGACAGAGACTGCTTGTATATGCACCTTCTTTAACATGATATGTTGTATATGTTTCTGTTTCATTAAATATTTTCAGCATCAGGTTTAAAATGTCTATGGTGACTCAGGCCTGCAGGGGTAGTCCTGTGGCATCCGATCCCGTCAGATCTCAGAAGCTAAGCAGGGTCGGGCCTGGTTAGTACCTGGATGGGAGACCACCTGGGATCACCAGAAGCTGTAGGCTTGGGAGAAGGACCTGGCAACCCCCTCCCAAAAATCAATCTGCCATTGAAAACCCTATGAACAGCAGAGAAGCACTGACAGTAGTGTTTCCCCTGTTGTACAGAGGGTCGCTATGAGTCAGATACCGACTCGACGGCACCTAACAACAACAACAACAACAAGGTGACTCATGAATTGGAAGTAACTTTATTACTTAATCAATACATTATTTTAAGTGCCATATATTAAAAGTGGCCTACAGCCATGCCAAACTGGCATCTGATCCCATCAGATCTCAGAAGCTAAGCAGGGTTGGGTGTGTTTAGCACTTGGATGGGAGATCGCCTAGGAATACCAGGTGCTGTAGGCTTGAGAAAAGGACCTGGCAACCCCAAAAATATTCAGCCATTGAAAACCTTAGGAATAGCAGAGAAGCACTGACATAGTGCCAGGCAAAGCACAGTATTGGGGAGTGTTTTGTTCTGTTGTACCTAGGTTCCCTATGAATGGGACCCAACATGATGTCATATAACAACAACATATTGAAAGATTATTTCATTTTAAAAATCCTGCTACCTTTAGATTGACCTATGAAAAGTGCTATGCTTGAATCGTAGAAAAAAAGAGTATTGAGATTGACTATTCTGATTACTTTTATTTTTGTTTTCATTTTTCCTTTGCATGCTTTTGTGTAAGAGATGCAGAAATAAATATTTAAGCTTCCACATCTTACATTAAAAAAGAATTTGCTCTTCACACAGTGTTCCATGAGACCTAAAAACACATTTCGTCCAAGTTTGGTTAGAGCTAAAAGAGATTTAATTCCTTTAGGCACAAGATGCTCTGAGACAGCAAAGCTATTCATTGCTACAGTTATTGCACTTGACCTCAAGGCTGACCAATGTTAAGCAGACCATTCTCCACGATACTCCAAGCTCTCTTTGCCTTATAACTCCTAACTGTGGGAACCTAGTAACAACCCTGACTATCACAGCCCTGAAAGATGCCTGATGCCAGGGCACTGCAACACCATGGCAGACAGGAAACAAAATTCCCCTAGGGCCTTTACTGGCTCTGTGACTCTACTTACAGCTCTACAGCATTCTGAGCCTTGTTTTTGCCATCTCTAAGTTAGCAGTAATAATTACTTTCTTCTCAACATTGTTGAAAGTCTCAAATAAAATAGCATGTGGGAAAATAATTTATAAACAGAAGTAAAATACAAATTTCCGTAGTTAATTTTAAGAATTGATAAAGTTGGTACATGTGTACAAACAACCAGTGACTTCAGTGCCCAAGGCTTCTTGGGAAAACAGGAGGAAAAACAAATAAATCTCGATTCCGACATGTAACAAACCACTCCCCACAGCCATGCACACACTGGTCAAGTTGAGCTAAGGCTCCAACACACTATTCATTGATTGGCTGGCTGCAGGTTTCAGCATGGTCAGTGGCAACTTTTAACTACCATTGGATATCCATCAACAGCATCAGAGATTCTGTGGAATCTTTAGACGTTGACTGGTGAGCAGCAGGTCTGCATCCTCCTTATCTGAGTGATCAGGGAGTCCAGGAAGGCTTGATACAATCCACCAGCAGACAAAGGAAATGCCATTGGTGCCAGGCCACTTGCTAAATGCCAACGAGCAAACTCACTGGTAGTAAGATATAAGAAAATGCAGATTGCCTCACTTAGCCTCAGGAAAAGTTAGAGCCAATGTGTAGGCACCGAAGTGGAGAATTAACCTGGGATTCTGCATCCTCTGGCATCCTCAGTCCCTGAGGTATAAGGAAACAACTCTGTCTGAGGAGCCTTCCCCACCATCTCAGACCCACTTTCCTCATGACCTTCCCCAGCTCTCCTCACAGCAATCAAATGCCTCTGAAGTCAGTGAGCTCCAGCTTATTTAGTGTTTACTTTTGAATACAGCGATAAAGAAAATACTCACCATGATCTCCCCCTCTGATTATAAATGCCTGTGCCCTTACTCTAGGTACAAAGGAAGAAGCTATTTTTTAGTCTTTGTATTGAAACACACATAATATCACAACACAGATTATTTTTTTCAGTCAAAAGGAACTAAAGTCAGAATACAGCATTCAGTCAGCTTCTAAGCAAAGGACCAAGGCTTATGGAAAGAGAAAGTCAGTTTGACATTATTGATAACTCTGCATACAGCACTGCAACAAGTGAGCATCCTAAGCCAGCTCAGAATCTTCTCCCACTAGCATTGTTGCAGTGACTGCTAATACTGAATCACTGAAAGAACAAATCAACTTGGAGAAAAACATCACTGGTGGGGAATAAAGAGCAGAACTCTAAACTCAAAACATCTGTGCTTTATTTGGTAGAAATAAAGGGAGGTAAAGAAGAAAGAAAGGGAAAAACAACTAAACACCTATTTGATGCTTAAAGAGGTCATGGTAATTGTCCAGGTTGCAAGCCAGGCTGCATAAAAGCAAAAGGATGTTGACAGCATCTCTCTTCCCCTACCTCCCACACCCATTTGAAACAAGCCAAAAACCTGTCTCTGAGGTCCCTCAACACAATTCTTATTCAAGAATAATCTTCCCACCTTTTCTTTAGAGTCTTCCATTTCTTGTATCATTTCCACAATTCCCTCTCCCAAATCTCTTCTATGGCCCCATCTTGCTCTGGCCACCTTCGGGCACCTCCCTTAGCCTACACTTTGGCTACTCCAATCTCTCATTTTCCATCTGCTTCTCTATCTGTTGGATGAGTCCAGCTTCCTTAACCCTGAGCAAATTTCTTTTGCAAAGTTGAACAATGGCCGTGATATCATTCAATGAAAAGCACATATTTCTGTTCTTACCTCACTGGTCCTTGCTATGATATTTTCCACTGTGGACTGCCTCCTTGACTTGAAATCCTCCTCCACAGTTCTCGGAAATCATTCCTCTCTTTACTCCTCCTTCTATGCCACTGAGCAGCAGGGTGCTCCTTTGGGTCCTTGGTCTCAATGATAAAATAATTTAAAAACAGACCCAGGAAGGAACTTCAAGCGTAGTTTATTTGGAGTTAGAGAAGGAGAGAGTACTCTGAGTGCCATGACAAGTAGACTTGGGATTTTAGGATGGCTCAGGGACAAGGGAGCAAGAAAGACAAAAGGGGAGAGAGTTAGCTTCCTGAGATAATAATCAGAAAGAAGGCAGGTCTAGTAGTGAAGGTCTTGTGTATGCAACTGGTCATGTCTTACAGGCCCCTAAATTTGGTACATCTAAACTCTCCCAAGTCTGATCCTCCCCTGTCCCTATGAATGTCCAGTTAGCAGGACTATACACCTCACAGCCATTCTAAACACTGCCCTTTCATTTGCTCTTCTACATCTCTCAGCCACCATTCTATAAATTCTATCTCCTGCATTTGTTTCAAAATTGTTTTTCCCCAGTCTTCACTACCACTATTTTAGCTCACACTCTCATCATTTTATCTAAGCCTAGTGAAATAGTGTGGTAATTTATCTCCCTGCATCCACCATGCTGCGCCTCTCCTTCAGCCTATTTTCTAGTCTCAACTATGAAAATGGCGATTAAGAATGCTGGAAGTTTGAGTGAAAAGTCTGTGAATTCTGACCAAATCCCTACAGGAAAGTTTTCTGAACTTCAATTTCCTTAGCTCTAGAGTGAACCTAATGAAACTTTTTTGTTAGAAAAACTAAGTAAATTATTATATAAGCACTCTGGTTTTTGTGAGGTGTTTTTGTTTGTTTGTTTGTTTGTTTTGAGATAGGGTCTCATTTGTCTTCCATCTGTAGCCCAAGATAGCCTTGAACTCCCCAATGCTAGGATTATAGTAATAAACCACTACACCAAGCATAAGTTGCTCCTAAAGCATTGTCTGGCGTGCAAAAAAAAAAAAATCCTCCATAAATAAAGAAGCTCTCCCTCTATTAATGCTTCCTCACTACAATAAGTATCTGATTAGTCATTTTACTTTCCTGATTATAAATCTAAAATTTCTTTCCAGAGCACCAGAGTAAATTCAGACTTCTTACTTTAACGTCTATTAACTTTATAATCTGGCTGCTGCCTACTTCAAGTTCCATCGCCTTCATCACCCTCTCATGACATCTCTTCCCCCAGGATGTGGAGTAAATGTAGCTTCCTAAACATTCCCCAGGTATTCTCAACATGTCCACATTGCTGTCTCCTTTATCTAAAATTTCTTTCCTTCTTCTTATCATTTAGAGGTACCAATACATGTATATCAAATCTCAAAATCTTTTGGAAATTTCTTCTTTCATCCAAGTCTCATGAAGAGGTTCTTCCACATATATTGTGGGTAACTGCATCAAAGATTTTATCATTTTATTCTATTTGTGCTTCTTGGGTTAACTGTATTTCCTTTCCCCCAAATTCAGTACTAAAAAACTCCATAGTTATGAGAAACTTGCCTGTATTTTATCTTCTCTATATGCCTGGCACACAGTAGGTATTCAATATAAGTAAGATGAAAGAAGAAAGAGAGAAAGCAGAAAGAAGGAAGGAAGGAAGGGAGGGAGGGAGGGAGGGAGGAAGGAAGGAAGGGAGGGAGGGAGGGAGGGAAAAATGAATGGAAGAAGGAAAGACAAAGCTATTACTTACTATGCTGAGCTCTCAAGGTCTTTTTATCCTCAGCTTCTAAAAGCTCGCAGACTCCCACTTCTCTGTCTCCACAGATGTCCCATCCTCCTGTGTAGCATATATGCTTTCATTTCCCTGCACACAGTATCCCAGGCGGCTCTGCTTCTGCATTCTATATTCACTCAAATCCCTGCCTCCAGCTGTCTTTGTTACCCCACTGTGATCTTCAGATCTTCATCCCAACAAATGATCCTTTATTAATTCTGGAGATATTTACCCCCTTGGCACTTTATGGTGTCCCTACAATTAGGGGAACAAAGGACAACATGTGAAAGGAGCCAGAAGAGGAATTTATGTTTTCCTCTACTGCTCCCAGTAACTTAGGGATTCATTGAACAAATATATTGAGTACCTTCTGTTTACCTGATAGCACATTATGCACACCCTCACAGGTCTATCAGTTTGTCATGTTGGGGGGCTTCCGTGTTGCTGTGACACTGAAAGCTATGCCACCAGTATTTCAGATATCAACAGGGTCACCCACAGTGGACAAGTTTCAGCTGAGTCTGACTGGAGTCAGCTTCCAGTCTAAGGCAAACTAAGAAGAAGGACCTGGCAGCCCACTCGCAAAACAATTAGCCATTGAAAACTCTATGAAGAGCAGAGAAACACTGTCAGATACAGTGCTGGAAAATGAGTTCCCCAGGCTGGAAGACATTCAAGAAACGACTGAGGAAGAGCTGCCTCCCCAAAGGAGAGTCAACTCCAATGACAGGAATGGAGTAAATCCTCTGGGACTTCCTTCTGTGGATGTGGCAAGACTCAAAATGAGAAGAAACACAGTGGCTGCAACAATGGATTCAAGAATAAAAGGATCATGTGCATGGTGTAGTGTTGGATAGTGTTTTGTTATGTTGTACATAGGGTCACTATGAGTCAGATCCAACTCAACAGCACCCAACAACAACGGCACATTATGCACAAGAAATACAACAGTTGATAAGCCAAGAGACTGATAGGGCAGTAAACTCCTGAATCAGTGAATTCTTTCAACTAATTTTGTTTTGAGTTCCTACTATATGCCTTGGGAGAAGCACATGGCAATCCACTCCCAAAGCAATCCTAAAGCAACCAGCCCTTGAAAACCCTACAAGGAGCAGAAAAATACTAACAATAGTGTTTCACCTGTTGTACATAGGGTCGCTATGAATTGGATACCAACTCCACGGCACCTAACAACAGCAATAACAACAACATGGACCTAAGAAAACAGAGTCAACTTTACTTGAGTTGTGAAAGTCTGCAAAGAGGAGTGATTTTATTCAAGGAAACAAGAAGGTCATGGCCCAAGAGGAAATTGTCTGGGGAAGTATTTAATTATCTGTCCACTCTGGACTTTGAAGGTGAGAAGAAGATGAGAGATAAATGTTTAATTCTAGATTTGGTATGTTTGAGAAGTTTAGAAATAATAAGAGCAAATATTTATATAGTAATTCCCAGGCACCATTCTTAGTGATGTGTATACATTAATTTGTTTAATTAATATAATAACCCATTAGAGTAGGTTCTATTATTACAGCCAATTTACAGATGAGGAAAATGAAACACAGAGAAGGCAAATAATTGTTACTAATCATATAAATTGGCCAATAAGGCTGAGAATTGACCCAGAGTGTGTGCTCTTTCCAGGTCCTCCGTCCTACACTAGGTAAGTAATTGAATATGTAAATGTGGAAAAATATGACAAAACAGCCAAAGATAACAACATGAAAGATATCAGTATTTCAGTGATATTAAAAGCCATAGAACTAGATGTAAGGAATGAGTAACAGACAGAAAAGAGGTGCCACTATGAGACTTTCTAGGGTTTGGAGCCAGGAAAATGAGAAAGCTTCAGCAACGGAGGCCAAGGTCTAAGAAGGATGTGGAGGTGGGATAGGAAGAAAACCAAGAGTGTGGTGTCCTATGGGTCAGGTGTAAAAGTGTTATCCCTAAGACCTCAACCTCCCAGACAAGTCTTGCATACAAGATGGGAAAATACTTATTCCTTCCATGGGAATTTTGAGCCTGGAAAAGAGACTCGGTGTCTCTTGGAACCCTTGAATTGTAGAAACACAAATCCTTGTTTCATACCATGGGAAAATGAGAAGCCAGTCTTCAGGGACAGAGGAATAAAATTACATAGGTAACAGAATGAGAAAGTCTTCAGAGTGTTGCCACACCTAATTTCAGACACTGCATCCTAGACTTTGAATTACAAGAGATTGCTTATTACCTTCTCGTGTACCTCTTTGCTTAACATACCTTGAATTTGTTTTCAATATCATGCAATTGCAAGATTTAAAATAAGCCACTTTGTACAATAGCTGGTCTTGCAAACAGACACTAACAATATGATGTGAAGAATTCAGGAAAAGTGCTGGGCACGGTGGCGCACACCTGTAATCCCAGTGGCTTTGCAGGTGGAGACAGGAGGATCACAAGTTTGAGACCAGAAGCAGTCTGTGTAATTTAGCAAGACCCTGTCTCAAAAAAGTAAAAAATTTGAGCTGGGGGTACAGCTCAGTGGTCCAGCACTTGCAAAGCATGCAAGCATGAGGCCCTGGGTTCAACCCCCAGTACTGAAAAAAAAAATCAGGAAAAGAGCACTTTCTCATGCAAATAGTGCCCCTGATTCACTAGCTGTGGTTTATGAAATTCTATAATGAAGGTGAAAGGAATCACCATTCACAGAGTACTTTCTAGACTTTTAACCCTGAACTCTGTCTTTAAAATACTGTACTATTTATAGTTCATCATTGGGCACTAGAGAGAAGTTTATTTTTCCAGAGTCTGTGAAGAAATATCTCATCCGAAAATACATACATGTGTACCCCCAAAATTATAGCATATACACATTTGTTCCAGTGTTAGGTATAAGCAACATCAATTACAAATAAGATATTTAGATGTGCTAAAATTATGAGTGACTGAAAAGGAATCCATGAAGCAAGAAATGTGAATGCTTTACCTGGAGAATAAGACAATGGAAATAAGATTGGGGACAGAAGACAGAGGGCTAAGAGTGAAGTAGAAATCACAAAGAGTACAACAGCTTGTTTTTGTTGTTATTGTTAGGTGCCCTCAAGTCAGATCTGACCCCTAGAGACCCCGAGTAAATCGGGTCTAAAAAGAAGTGGCTTGAAAGCTATAGGCAGTTGCTGAAAGAACAATACCCAGAGGAATAGAAAATGTCTACCAGAAAATGGAAATGGCTATTAGGGGAATTAATTATTGCTCAATATGTCAGACAGGCTTTCTCAACTGGATTATGAGGTTTGAAGAGATTACATAGAAAGAAACAAATGTCCTTAGTTATCAGAAGTTCAAAAAAGAAGGATATGCCTGGATTCAGATTAGAAGAAAGAGTAGAAGAAGAAAGTGATAAGGAAAATTAATGTGTGTAAAAGCTAACTCTGTACCATGGAAAGCTTTTTATTCCCAGTGAGAAAAACAAAAAGATGCCATGTTTGTAATTTAGCTGCTAAAACAAAGAGCTGTCTAATGAATATACTGTGTTTATCTCTCTGATTTTATAATTAAATTATTTGTGCAGTATATATTTTTTATACTATCCATATGTGCTGTGTAGATAAATATGGAAAATATATGTTATAATATGCTCTAACAAATGTATTACTAGAAAAAGAATATGAAAAGGATTCAAGGTCAAGGTGATAAGGTTGTCAGTTTAGGGGAAGAAATCCTTAGAGACAAGATCACTGCAGGGGAAAGAGTCAATAGTAGAATCCTTGCTCTCCACTCAGTGTTGAAACGAGCAAATCTACCCAATGGTTAGTGCCAAACTCTCTTCAGTTTTTCTTTTGCCAGAGCTCAGGATCTACTGGAGAACAGCAGCTTCTGATCTATGAAGTGCCCATTCATTCAGTTATCTGAGGCTCTTACCTCCTTTCCTCTTTCTCTTCTGTCACCTTACCTCAAGCAATTCTCTACTGAGAGTATGGAAAAACTGTTTCTGCACAAAATGAATCCTGGCACTTTTCAACATGGCAGGTTCAAATGTGATTTGAAAACTTTAAAATGTTGACCATCATCACAGACACAGAGAGTGAAAGATGTGGATAGGAACCTATGGGTACAAAACACTGATTTGGGCTTATAAATTAACTGACACCCAGATAAGCCAGAGACTAGACCATGGCCACTCTTCGCAGTTGGAAGGAAATCTGGGGTGTTCTGCTCATAGCCCCAATTGCTTGTGAAATACTCCTTCGGAGGATTTTTTAAAACTTTCACAAACTCTGGACAGGATTCGAGTCCAGCTGTTCAAGTTAATACGAAGAGAACCCCTAAAAACGTGACTAATTCCAGAATCTCAAGAGCACATACCCTCTCTATGAATAAGGCTAAGCAAGTCAATGAAAGTTAAAACAGCAAGGAACATTATAAATGCCAAAAATAATGCTCTATACATACAATCCCTGGAGAAAGACATCATGTTTGGGAGAGTGGCAGGTCAACGCAAAAGAGGAAAACCCTCTACCAGATGGATTGACACAGTGTCTGCAACAATGAGCTTAAACATAAATAAGATTGTGTGTGCCTGGCATAGAATTGGAAAGTGTTTCAATCTGCTGTACACAGGGTCACTATTAGTTGGACTTGACTGGACGGCACCCAACAACAACAACAAAGTTCTAATTATCCATGCACCTCTTGGATGATTACCATAAAATTACCAAAAAATTCCTATTCATTATAAATTCACCAAAAATGACTGGAAACAAAATGGAATCCTAGAGAAACTGGTTGCAGGCAGAGGGTATCCAGTTTCAGAGTACTCTGGTTCTTTTCCATCCAAGTGTGAGCAGCAGATCACAACACATCTCTATCCAAGCTAAGCTAATAAGAAGCTCTATCCAAGAAGCTAATAAGAAGATGCAAGGTTGTTTTTTTGTTTTTGTTTTTGTTTTTGTTTTTTCAGTACTAGAGGATTGAACCCAGGGAGCGCCACCTCTGTGCTGCCCCCTCAGCCCCTTTTTTATTTTTTTATTTTGAGACAGGGTCTTGCTTGCTAAACTGTACATGCGGCCTCTGTCCTCAAATTCATGATTCTCCTGCCTCAGCCTCTGGAGTCACTGGGATTATAGGCATGCATCATCACATCTGATTGTTCTAAACAGGAAGGAAGTCTCTTAAATGATGAAAACAGAAGCACGGAGTAAACAGTAAGATCACTGAAGATCAGGGAGGTGCTCACTCCCCTCCAGCTCTATCACCTCTTTCCCCTATGTGGGACAGAACTCAGAAAGGAAGTTGTCAGCTGACTGCAGGGAGGTTGCAAATCTCACACACGGTCTTTTCCATGACAGATAAGGGAAGATAGAAAGTCAGTGGAGGAATAAAGGTGAGAGATAAAACCCTGTAGGAATGTAGGGCAAATAGGAGCAAAGCGGGCTGAGTCAGAGACCAACAAATGCTGATGACTAAACCCTCAAGGTTTTCCATGGCTGATTGTTTCAGTGCCCCTGAGGGTCGCTAAGAGTGGACCTGACTGGATGACACCTAACAACAACAACAAACCATCAAGGGCAAAAGTCAGGTGAGTAGATCAGGGGCCATCAGTAGCCATGCCGGACAGACAACAGAACCAGCAAGAAAGGCTCAGGCAGCCAGCTTGGTTCTGGCTTCCTTTTCTAGCTCAGGGTCTTCAGTTAACCTGGACCACCAGTGACTATGAATCATGCTTTTCCATTCTAAGCCATTTCAGTATAATGACAAATGAAACTAAGGAACATTGGATGCCTACCCAGAGCAGCAGAAACAATGGGCCTGCTTGCTTTTCAGTACATTAACCTTCAGGGGCGAAAGCTGGCTTTAAGGACAGAGGAAGCAGCCGCTTCCTAAAAAGATTAAGGGAAATAGTATTGGACTGGAGCAGAGAGGAAATTATTTGCCTGTCTCAGAGAGGACATTTCTGTTGTTATTGCCCCTATAAACCATCTTCACCCTCAGCTCCAAATCGGGCTGGGCTGATGGGATTTGTTGAGGCAATAGATCAAATTAGTCCTGCTGAGGAAACTCCAGAGAGGCCTGGAGCCAAGGAGAGCCCTGAAATTTATCTAAGTGACAGGACACTTAGAGCTGCAAACAGAACTTGCTCAACACTGCAGACATCACTGCCCAAACAGGGCTAATTAGAGGGAGGGCGAGGCCTTGAGCTCCAGGGAAGAAGGGAAGATTCCCAGAGTGAACAATGACCACCTAACATCCTGATAGCCAGAGAACTTGGGAGGAAATGAAAGACAATGTCTTGTCACAAGCATGATCAGATGCAATCTTAGGAGACAGTGTGAGGGTTGTGGTCATGCACCCTGCCCCATTCAGTGGATCAAGAATGATGGGGAATTCACAAATGTTACAAAAGCAAGTAAACCATCTACTTAGCTTTAAGGGGAGAAGATGTCAAAAGACATTCAGCAGCTGAGCGAATCCTGAGAAGCCCTGAGCGTCCCTGAGAACTCAGCCCTCTTCCAACCTGTGCTACTATCCATTCTCCATGCAACCCAGCCAGCTTTAACAGACCATGAGTCAAACACATTGTTTATTTATATAGTTGCGCTTTTGTTGTTGTTGTTGTTGATGTTATTGGGGTAGTAGGGTGGCAGGTCTTGAACCCAAGGCCTGGCTCATACTTTGCAAATCCTCTACCACTGAGCTGTGCCCCCAGCCCCTTTTTTGTTTTTATTTACTTATTTGTTTGTTTATTTATTTATTTATTTTGGGGGGTACTGGGGGTTGAACCCAGGGCCTTGCGCTTACATGCTCTGCAAGTGCTGGACCACTGAGCTGCACCCCCAGCCCATTTTTTCACTTTTTTGGGGGGACAGGGTCTTGCTTAGTTACACAGACTGCCTCTGGTCTCGAACTTGCGATCCTCCTGCCTCTGCCTCCTGAGCAGCTGGGATTATAGGCATGCGCCACTGTGCCCAGCCCCCCTTTTTATTTTTTATCTTGAGGCACAGCTAAGTTACACAGGCTGCCTTTGGCCTTGAACTCACAATCCTGCTGCCTCAGCCTCCCAAGCTGCTGGGATTGCAGGTGTATGCCACTGCACCTGGCTATATAGGTGCTCTTGATGGTTCATAAAGCATCATTGTCTTCACATAAACCAACAAAGCCCTCCTACCTCCCTCCTGTCACTGATCAGTTCTTCTCTGAGCTGGGTTCCCTAGGAAGCAGATGTTAAGACAGTTTTGCATGCAGAATGTTGACTTAGGAGAGCCCTTGAAGGAAAAGGAAGCAGGAATTATCAGAAGGTCGTGGTGCTGACTACATGGAAGCTTTAACCAACTCCATGGGCAGCTCTGAATAAGACTGACCCTTCAGATTTGTCCTCTGTGGGGCTAAGATGGCCAGGAAGTCCCTCCAGGAACAGATCCAGCCTCAGGACAGGGTAGCTCCCTCCACGCAAGAGGTCACTGAAGGAGCTGACAGGGGAAGGCTGGTGACAACAGCCTCCAACAGGGGGAGCAACAAATCCTCCCTTGAAAGGGAAATCTGGCCAGCACATGGCACTGACCGCCTCATGCTCTACTTACATTTTCTAAATAAGCAGGAAGCTCCAGAAAACAAATATGGAATTGATGTTCGAAACTTCTGGCCTTTTTCAAGGCAGAAGCCACAGCAGGAAAAGCAAAATGGCTAGGCATGAAAATAGCTTTGATACCAAGAACCCTGAAGAATGAAAGTAACAACAGCTTCTGGTATTGCAGTTGTGGGACAAAGGTAGAAAAGTTTTTTTGTGTTTTAAAACAATGTCTTTCCTTTGTCTCTTTCTGAGGAATGTTTATGGGTTTGAATCAATCAGCAGCTCCTTGTAGAGGGTACACTATGTGTTCAGAATAATATTAGATCTATCTAGCTACGGGAGAGGCCAGAGAAATACATAGTATGGTCTTTAACTTACAGGACATTATAGTCTATATGGGAAGAAAAATAAAACATACAAGAGTGTAGGAGAGCCTCTTTCTGACCAACTGCATGCTCCTGGGGGATTCAGATAGCAACGTTTAGCAAAAGGGGCACTGGAAACTGAGTTCAGAGCATGATATTTTCTTTAACTACTTTATACAGTTGGTCACATAACTGATGTGAGATTGGTCAAAATACCTGTATCTCTGAGGATCAATTTCCTCTTCTTTTAAAATGGGCCTATTATACCTAGCTTACAGATATATTATGAAAATAATATAGGGCAAAGGCTATAAACTTAGTTTATAAATCAATGCAGATGTTTGCTGCTCTTATACACATCTCTCAGTGTGTCAGTGCAATGGTTTGGATGTGTGCCCTACCCAAATGCCCATTTGTTAAAGTTTTAGTCACTGGCCCATGGTGCTGCTAGAGGGTGGTAGAATTTTTAAGGGGTGGAGCCTAGTGCAAAGAAGTTAAGTCATTGGGGGAAGTACCCTTCAAGAGGATATTAGGACCCCATGCCCTCCCCGTACCTTTGTCTTTGTTTCATTTTGCTTTGCTTCCTGGCTTCCATGAAGTGAGCAGTTTGCTCGACCCCACACTCTGCACCATGATGTGCTGCTTGGCCACAGGGCCAAATGACCATGGACCAAAACCTCAGAAACTGTAAACCAAAATAAAACTTTCCTCTTTTTACATTGATTAGTTATCTTGTTATAGTCATGGAAAGCTGGACACAGCCCCTCAGGGCCATCAGAAGATGTTGGGAAGAGTTTCCTAATGGATATCAACATGGGCTGCATGATTCCAATGAGAATTTAAGGAAACTAGAACCACATCTAGCACTTAGTTGTACTCATGAGAAATCTATACATGGACAAGGAGGCAGCCATTCAAACAAAATAAGGAAACATTGCTTGGTTTAAAATAGAGAAAGGTATGTGTCAGGATTGTACCCTTTTACCAGATTGCTTTTTCAATCTCTATGCTGAGCAAATAATCTGAGAAGATGGACTTTATAAAGAATGTGACATCTTGATTGGAGGAAGACTCATTACCAACCTGTTATACAGATGACACAACTCTGCTTGCTGAAAGTGAAGAGGATTTGGAACATTTACTGGTGAAGATCAAAGAACACAGCCTTCAGTATGGATTGTGACTGAACATCAACAAACAGAAATCCTTACGACTGGATCAATATGCAGCTTCATGATAAATGGAGAAAAGTTTGAAGTTGTCCAAGATTTTGCTTTACTTGGTTCTACAATCAAAACCCACAGAAGCAGCACTCAAGAAATCAAAAGATGCATTGCTTTAGGAAAAGCTTTTGGAAAAGACCTCTTCAAAGTGTTGAAAAGTAAGGATGTCACATTGAAGACAAAAGTATGCCTGACTCATGCCATGATATATTCAGTTGCATCATATGTTTGTGAAAGCTGGACATTGAATAAAGAAGACAGAAGAATTGATGCTTTTGAATTATGGTTCTGAAGATGAATATTGCATATACTATGGACTGCCAAAAGAACCAACAGATCCGTCCTAGAAGAAGTGCAACCAGAGTGCTCCTTGGAAGCAAGGATGGATAGACTGTGTCTTACACATTTTGGCATGTAGTCAGGAGGGACCAATCACTGGAGAAGGACATCGTGTTTGGGAGAGTGGCAGGTCAGCAAAAAAAAAAACAAAAAAAAGGAAGATCTTTTACTAAATGTATTGATAGTGTCTGCAACAATAGGCTCAAACATTAAAAAGATTGTGTACATGGCATGGTGTCAGGCAGTTTCATTCTGTTGTACATAGGTTCTCTCTGAGTTGGACCCGACTTGATGACATTTAACAACAACAACAAGAACCACATCTGGCATTGAGGCTGTCAAGAGGTGGGTTTTTTGTGTGACTGATAACCTTAAGTTTTACCTACAAGGCAGGCAGGAGAGCTAAATTGATACTTCAGCTGTCATGGGTAAAGTAGCAGACAGACAGGGCAGCTTTAGTCATTTTTCTGTTTGCAATGTGGCTTAGTCTTGTCTTATCCCAAACCTTGTCAATGTAACTCTGTCTGAACAGTGTGTATTCCGGGAATATGTTTATAATCCATTGAAAAAGTCAAGGCCTGGCCCAGCAGGGACACTTACCACTTTTCATTTATTTCCTCTCACCAAATACATTCATTTGCATACTGCCTGGCCCTGTTTGATGTCTGAGTTTGCTACCTTGCTCTACTTGAGGTAGGATAATCTGTGGGTAAAAGTATAGGACGAGAGAGGCCTAACTCTGACAGTGGGTACCTCTCAAGAGGAGGCCATAGGGAGGTCATATAGGGAGGAATCATTTTTATTTTTATTTTTTTACTTATTTATTTATTGTGAGATGAAGGTCTCACTAGGTTACCCAGCTGGCCTCAAATTCATGGACTCAAGTGATCTTTTTGCCTCAGCCTCCCAAATAGTTGGGACTCCAGGTAGGTGCCACTGTGCCTGGCTATGGAGGGGAATTTTGATGCATGAGTTAAAATGTGGCAAACAACGAATGAGGGAAGGTGAGTCTCTAGGGCAGCAGCTCTCCAAGTGGGGTTCCCAGATGGGCAACCTTACCTAGGAACTTGCTAGAAAGGCAGATTCTCACTCTCCATCCCACACCTACCAAATCCAGATACTCTGGGGACTGGCCCCAGACAACTGTGTTTAACAAGCCCTCCCAGGGATGCTGATGCAGGATAGAGTTTGAGAAGCCCAGCCCTACGCAGGTGAGCAAGGTCACAGGTAAAGCCAGGAGTTGTTCAGTGCAGCTAATAAATACTAGAGGGATTACAGAAGGGTTAAAGCAAAACATAAGGCTTGAGTTTCGCCTTGAAAGAAGGAGAAATGTTGGTATGTGTGAGGCAGAGAAAACGCAGATGGATAGTACAGAAATAAAATGATGTTCCTGCCCTGGTTTAATCCTGAGTTTGAGACTAGAGGTCCAAACACTGTGGTTCACTGAGGTCAGAATGATGCTAAAAACAAGATACTTAAAACCAAAGCCACATTATTCTGAATTTTCTACCAAAACAAAGACTTAACGAGGAGTTTTCTCAACATTAGTCTGAAGTGGTGAGAAAATACTTCAAACTGTCCATCCGGAAATGTTAAAAGTTATCAGAGAATTATGGTAATTGAAAGAGATATTTTAGAGCCAAATTGAAGAGGATGTAAAAGTTACATTAATCGTCTAGAAAGCAGCCTTTCTATTGAATATGAGAATGAAACCTTTGCTGTAAGCTTTTAGTGAAATTAAATCTCTTAACACTCAGCCAAACTTGTGACTTTCCGGTTATGAGGATTGGAGCCCACCTCCCGGAAATGGATGGCTACCACACTCAACTGCCAATACCTCAGAAGAGGGCAATGACTATCTCCTTGATGATAATTTGGACTTAATGGAATTATATGTCAACACATTGAATCATTTCAAATTTGAAATCAAAAAATTTTAACTACTCTTTTCATTAATTCTGGATTGGCTTTTGTTTTGTTTTGTTTCTCAGAATGCCACATGAATGCACCTGACCAACTATTCATCCTTTCTACCCTTTTAACAGAGAAGACTGTGTGTTTCATACATCTCTTCCCATGTAGCTTGTTTTTTGGAACTTAGACTTCTATGTTGATAGTATGTGACTTATTTGCACAGCTCTGTCTTCTTCCTTTCTCTCTACCTTGCACAGATGTTATCATGTATGGTTTAACTATTTCAGATCTGCTTATAGCATAAACCATGTAATTTTTTCATGTTCACTTAACTGCACCCTGAGAAATCATCTATCCACATACTGGTGGCAAAAGGCAATAGCAGATGGCTCTACAATGGAAATAGGAGCTCTTCTGGAAATTAAAAAAGAAAAATGATGCAAAGGGACTGGATTAATGTGCTTTTCACATTTTTAGTTCCTATAAAAGTAGTTGACTTCATCAAATCAGATATGGACTTGACAAAACCATTCATTTAGCAATGGCTGGCTTGGGCTTCTTCAACAATGACATAAATGTCTGGTTTCAGGAAAAGAAAGCAGTTTCTTTCCTCACAGAAAAGAAAACTATTCAAATATACTGCCATAATATTTATTTAATTAAATGGCTGAAATCTTTCTTTGGCGAAATAAATGCAACTCTTTTCTTTCTTTGAAACCTATAAAATAAAACTGACTTCCAGTTCTAAAATATTTCATTGTGACTTCCGTCTTCCAAAAAAAATATAATTCAGAAAATTCTGATTTAAAAGAAATTTCATATAAACTGTATGGTTATTTTAATCAG
The DNA here is from genome assembly GCA_007922755.1 of Pedetes capensis. Lineage (NCBI taxonomy): Eukaryota > Metazoa > Chordata > Mammalia > Rodentia > Pedetidae > Pedetes > Pedetes capensis. Next base: position 53,996 of record VMDO01006089.1, on the reverse strand, counting down.
CACTTCTATTCATTCTTTTCCAGCTTTCCTTTGATTGTATCATAATAACTGTCTAGACTCTGGTCTCAACTGTGATGGAATTTAGGAGGCTTAGTACAAATGATGCCAGAAAAGAAAAATCAGTAGTACTGTGCATTAAAGTGTCATGGTACAAAATGTTATGCACAGACTAGGCATCGACTACTTATATGTCAGGAAAGATGGCTTAGTATCTATTCCTTTTTTTCAAGCTTATATCTTTTTTGAAAGTACTTATCCACCTTGTTGTAAAAAATGCATACTAAAAATGATTTACCTTAAGTATGTTTCTAGGATCCTATTTAACTTTTAACCTTTATTTTACACTAGATGCAAAAGTTTCATGGGAGTCTTGATTTTGGGTTATAATTGTATATAGAACTGACCTTATGAGTCTCTAATTTCTGTGGTGATTTGAGTCACAGTTATTAAGGGTTTACTTAAAATAACAACAATAAAACAAATAGTATTAGAAGAAACTCTCCCACGTTGAAATTTAGTCAGTGGGTACTGGGAGAGCCATAATGAAATGCCTCCCAGGAGGTTGAAAATCAGGTTATGCCCCCCAACCCAGTGCCCAGCCACTTGGGCTATCTCACCCTCTCCCTCACTAATCCCATCTCTTAATGGCTCTACAATTAAAATGTCAACAACTGACCCATTTGGGGAGCTCTTATCATGGCACGTACTGATTGGTAAATATACATGCCATAGACATTTTTGATGCCAGTCCTGACTGAATCTCATCAGGTACCATCTCAGCTAACAACTTACCATCTTTGTGCTAGTAAAGTCAAGTAATAATGTGAACTAGTCAGGTTTGTGTTACTACAGTGAAATACCTGTGGCAAGAAACTTTATACATAGAAAAGGATTTCATGGGTAGCCCGGAAAATGGCAGATGGGAAGACGGGAGAGGAGAAACCTGAAAAGTTACAGCAAACTGGAGCCACCAGAGTAGTGGAGGGGAAAACTCCAGTTGGAGCACTGAGAAGCAATCAGCTGAAGAAGAGGCTCCAGACCTCCCAACAAAACTTATACAACTCTCCAAGTTTGGTTTGCCATACATAGACAACAAAGAAAGCATCAGCCATATCCATCAAACTTGGATCAAGTAAGCCTAAAGAAACGGTTCCAACACTTGCTCCAAAACCATTTCAGAAGCAGCAGCTTTTAATGAAGATAAAGATAGTGAACCAGAAGAAATGCCTCTAGAATCAAAGATGAGGCTGAAGACTATTAGAAGGGATACACCAACATCAGCTGGACCAAACTCCTTCAATAAAGGAGAGCATGGGCTCTCTGATAACTAGAAGCTATGGGAATGAAGTATAAAATCTCACCTTGGAAATTTCCAAGACCAGGACAATTAAATGATGTATTTTGAAATCGGGGTGTGGGGTGGGTGTAAAGTTAAAAGGAACAGTTTCCTTTTTAAAGAATAGTATAAAACTATCTTTGGAGCTGCCTTCTCCTTTTCTTTTTCTTCTTTTTTTGTTGTTGTTTTGTTTTGTTTTTGTTTTTAAGATTGAGTGGTACAGTAAAGAGAGTTTGAAATTACAGGTAATTTATATTTTATATACAGATTTCAAGACATTTGCTAATATTGTTGTTGTATATGTTGTTTCCAAATATTACAGATAATAAATCAGAAATTAGACCTTTTTAAGAATTGCATTTTTTTAAACACAACTATTAGCACATTAAGAGGGAAGCAAAAAGTTATTGTCTACTTAGAACTGCAAGCAGTTACTCTCCTAATTTAATTACCTCATTATCTAAACTGTCTGACTCCCAGAAACAGCCTTATATAGAGAGTATTGTATTTAGAGCAAATGTTACTGGATTATTAGCTGAAAGAAAATTTAGATAAAATTAAGCTACACCTCTATTTTCTTTTTAAAAAAAAAAAGATTTCATGGTTTGGGAGGTTTAAAATTCAAGATTGGGTGGCCCCATTGGTTTGTCCTTTGGTGAAGCCAGCATACAATGGTGAGAGCAATGGTTACATCTCCAACCAAAGCAAATAGAGAGGGGAAAAGAGACCAAAATCCCACAATCCTTTCAAGGGCATGCTCCTAATAACATAAAGATCCACAGCACTCAATTTCACTATCCTGGGTTTAAGCCTTTACATAATGATCTTTAGGGGAACACTAAAGTTACACCCAAACCATGACAGAAAGAATCTCAGAACTACCCCTGAATGTGTGGAAAGAAAAGGACAGAGATAGAGGAAGCTATAAAGAATTCAAAAAAAGGCAGGGAATGGGGGGATGGATAGGTAAAGGCCTTTTGGTGAGAAGGTTCAAAAGTCTGTTGTATTCACAAACAAATCTCTACTTCACATTTTTCTTTCAGGTCAACCTTATCCTTACCAGATGGTTAATTGCTCTGTAGCAGTAGTCTCCAACGTTTTTGGGACAAGAGATCCATTTCATGGAAGATAATTTTTCCACGGACCCTGGGCATGTGGCTTTGCCATGATTCAAGCACATTACATTTATCTTATAAATACAGATAAAGCATTGCTCTCTAGCCCATTGCTCACTCTTGTGCCAGTTCATAGCCCTGAGGTTGGGGTCCCCTGCTCTATAAAATTTTCTCAGAGACAATATTATTTACTGTGTTCTGACATATAATCAAAGATATATTCAGTCTATGAATATGTCATGAGTTGAATAATGTCTGAACATGTCATATTCATAAGTAGGATGGACTCTGCCTACCAGCCAACAGGTAACTAGTAGATATTATGCCCCACCCATGTCTCACTAACCTTGTACCCTCATCTTCCAGCTGTTCTAAGCATTGGCTTCTAGTGGCTCACAGATGCACTCACTTCTAGATAACTGGTTTTACCCAAGGAAAGTCTCCTTGCCTGGTTGTACTTAGGAGATAAGCTCCTACCACCACTGGAATATTCTGCAGCCAATGACATGCTGTGCCTGGCCTCTTTGCAGAAATCTTATGCAACATTCATGTTCAGAGCTCCCCATAAGATCAGGCTGTGGCTACCCATCAGCTATAATCACATCTTCAGTTTCCTCCCTCACACTACACTGCTTTCCTTATGTTCTCACAGATTTCTCCTGAAAGAATCCCTCTGCCAGCCTCCCCTTTCAGAGAACCCAAAGAAATTTTTAAAGACAGAAATTAAAGACATTTTTTGTTCTAAATATACATTGCCAATCATGTGGACAATTTTTAGACCTTTATCAAACACATTTGAGGGACATCAGTACTGCTTAGTTTTGGTTGTCTATGACTTAATCCATTAGCAATCTAAAACACTGAAGTTCTATGTTCCATTTCTGTCACTACACTTTTTTATTTTTGTAAGACTTTCATGGTTGAAATTTATGTGTTCTATTATGTTTTTCCTCTCTCTGATTATCCTGTCTGTATAGAGAGCAGAAGGAAAGTGTCAGTATTCTGCCTGGTAAATTAGCCCCCTCGACTAGTAAAGAAGGTATCTGAATATTTTCACTTTGTCCCTGAGGACCCATCCTCTACTTTTCTCCACTCTGCTCTGAGCTCCAGGATTTTAACCTGTGACGACTATACCAATAGGCTTCCTTGCCCTTTGGCTTCTAGTTAGGCCAAAGGAAAACACCAGGAAATTGAAGGATTAGTGGAGAATGAGGTAAACCTTTTATTCCAACAGCTATCCTCCTGCAAGGTCATTGCAAGTTGGCTCTGACCCTCTATGCAAGGCCACTTTTCCTATCAGGCAGCCTCTCCATCCAGCAAGTCTATGTTCCAGTAACTAACTGTTTCCTGCCCTAGCTCCTCCTCTGTTGGCTCTAGGGTAGTGCACTATTCTTTGATCTAATACTGCATTTAACCCCACCCACATGACTGTAGATTTGTCTTTCATTGAGCTCCCCTCTGTGGTCCTTTTGAGTTTGTTTTTTCCTGTCTGGACCCTGGGTGACATGATAGGATATCCTGAACTAACTAACATTGACACTGAAAATATTTTTTACTTGAACAAAAATGTAATCTGGTAAAAATATTTAAGTAATTTCTATGGCATCTAATTAGTAACATCTATCTTTAGTGTTTGGGAGAAGGACCCGGCAACCCACTCCCCAAAATCAATCTGCCATTGAAAACCCTAGGAAGAGCAGAGAAGCACTGACAATAGTGTTTCACCTGTTGTATGTAGGGTTGCTATGAGTCAGACACTGACTCACTGGCACATAACAACAACAACATCCTTAGTATTATAGACTGATTCCTGGGTTATAGTCATTCAATCATCCCTTCATTTATTTGTTCCATAACCAGATATTGATCACCAATCAAGATTGATGCTGTGTGAGCTCGTGGAACCATGCAAGCCACAGGACTATAGTATCCCAGACTACATCATAAATTTCTCTCTGTGGAGAGTTTCCAGATTACATTTGAACAGTTACTGTAGGTAAGTGAAAATGCTAAAGAATGAAAAGAAAACATTCTGACCTCTGATTGGGACAGACTTGAGAAAACCCTTGGATTATAAAGAAGTGAAAAGTGACTTATAAGACCAGTTTGTTTACAAAAAGCAATTTAAGTACTACTCTGGAAAGGGTTCAACAAAGAGGGCAACTAAGTTTTTGTATGGAAATGTCTGTGCCTAGAAGATGCCTCCTAGCAAAGCAGATAGTGGAAGAATTGTGCTGAAAATTGGGGTAAAAGAGGATGGAATGCTTGGGAAACAAATTCTCAAGCTATCTTACCTAAGGTGCACATCATTCAACAGTGACCAAATTGTCAATTTAGGGAAAGTCAGTCAAATACTCTATTTGATGTTCTCAATACTAAAAAACCAATTGTGTGACAGTATTTTTTTCATTTTTCAAGGCAGTCATTGCAGAGAGAATCTCAATTTTGCAGATGATTGCTTTTAGAATAATACTTATATTTAATCTCCAAGTCATTTTTTCTTCTATTGACATCTTGAAACAGAAAATAAATGTTAGTCTTCAGGACAAAATTTGGTTTAGGGTACCACTTATAAAATATCTATAAACTTTATCTCACTATATTATTATATTGCTGAATCATAGCTAAATTTTTTTTAAGAAACTTTATTCTTTAAATGAAAGAAGTTGAGAAAATATTTGTATCATCAAAAAAAAGAACTTAGTTTAACTCAAGCAGGGATAATGGCCTTCATCCTTAATCTCTACCACCTGATCCAGTTCCTGGTACTTCTGTCTGTTATAAAGATTGTTGGATTACTATAAAAGAGTAGAAGCCATTTGTAGATGGCAATAATCTCATAAATGTAAGAGGATGAAAACTCTCCTGAAATATAAATCTTTTAGTGAAATAATCTTTTCTATTGTTGTTCTTAGGTGTTGAGTAGTGTCCAACTCATAGCGACCCTCATAGGGTTTTCAATGGCTGATTGTTTCACTATTGTCTTGGAAGTGGATTGCCACATCCGTCTCCCATTTTTGCTGTGCTGGGAATTGAACTCGAGACCTCAGAGATTGCAGAGCAGCATTCTACCAACTGAGCTAAATCCTAGCCCCATCTTTTCTATAATATGCTAATATTCATCTAGCTTACTAGATGCACTCCAAAGACATGGTGGGGAATGTGAAGCATTATCTACCCCAGGTACAAATTTATCCTCCAGAGAGATGGGAGGTAAGCAAAGTGCCCTGGTGCATGCCTGTAATCCCAGCAACGCAGGAGGCTGAAGTAGGAGGATCATGAGTTCAAGGCCAGAGGCAGCCTGAGCAATTTAGCAAGACCCTGCCTCAAAATTAAAAATAAAAAAGAGGTTGTTGTTGCAGACCAGAGGTAGGGCACTTGCCTAGCATGAACTAGTCCCTAGGTTCAATCTCTCAGTACAGAGAGGTAGGGAAAGAAAGAAAGAGAAGGAGAGAGAGACACAGACAGAGAGAAATTGAGGTTGAGAGAGAGAGAAGGGATGACCATGGCCTTGGCTCAGTCACTTTGGGGACATCGGGATTTGGGGTGAATGTAGGAACAATTGAACCACTCCTTCCCAAGAACTCTTTCCTGATGCTGCCAGATCATAGGGTTTGAGAACTCCAAGAGGTTTGTCATCTTTTCTCTCCTCCCCTTCTGCCATTCTAACACAGACATGGTTGGCTGGTGTCTGTTCAGTACAGTGGTTCATCCATAGAAGGATTTGAGAGTGAAGCAGATTCTTTACACCAGACCTGTGGCTGTGTTGAGAGCTGGAAGGTAAGCCATTTAGCATTGCCTTCCAAAGCCTAAATCAGTACTTGGCATATAACAGGCATGTAAATACTGGCAGTATACACACATAAAGTGAATCAGTGCATTGGAGTTTTAGCAAAGAGCATCATTCACTCTTTCTTGAAGTGCAAGTTGTCAAAATAATAAGTGACCTCATTTGGCAAGGTAGGTTAAAGAAATTTTATTTGTACAATTTGACATGAGATATCTTTCTAGAAGGTAAATATGATAAGTATGATAGATTTATCATCCTGGAAAATTATCCATTTCTGTGTATATTCAAGCCTGAAGCTTGGTTCTTTATGTGTAGTCCTTAGTGGTTAACTGTGACTAAGATAAATTAAGTTCACACACTTTAGTATGAAAGGACTAACACCTCTTTCTTTAAGTCCATGTAATTCAACTCTGTGACTCATCTCACCGGAATTGGTGCTCATGCCTGGCCCTGTCCTCCAAGCAGCACATGTGTAGACAGACACACTCAAGGAAGGGCATTGAGAAGATGAAGGGAAGATAAAACAAATATTTGTCTTTTAAGATGCGTTTAAGTCTTTCACGATGCTTTTAAGATCCTTTGAATTTCCACTGTACTTCTTAGTATACTTACTATGGCCTCCTTGTGTCTAGGGAACCAACTCTTGTGATTTGGATGTATCTGGGAACCAAGGAGCCATTGGACTTCAGGTCCTTTCTTCCCCTCCCACTCTGACTCAGCTCTTTTCCAGCTTCCAGAACCACCCTCTGCTCTTCACCAACTCTGCAACTCTGTTCTAAAGGGCTGAGATTTTTATATAAAACCAAAAATATAAAAGGTTTGGATTTAAGATTGCTTATACTTTATTCCAGGCTAACATCCATGCAGTAAGGAATTTCAAAGCCTGAACTTTGCCTTGAACTAGAGCAAGGTGGAAAGCAGAGTTTGAACAGATAAAATATATTTCCTTAGATTTTGCAATACAAAATCAGTGTTTGGTGTGAAATTCAAAGACAGTATAAAGAGGTATCTGTAATACCAAAGTTGACTAAATCTACAGGCTCATGAAAAATGGATTTAAAAACTCTATTTTATAAAATAGGTTTATTAATTAACCTTTCATTTTAAAAGAATGTCTTTGGTCTTACATTTTTACTCATCCACCTGAAATTTTAGAAGACTCTGAGGTCACTGGGTGACAGTCAATATGATTCATGAAGGAGCTATGTATGTTTCCTTAGGAACTCTCACCTTGCAGTATCATTTCTCTTGCAGGAGCTTAGCTGCTTTCAGAAATAAATTTAGAACCATTAAATAGAAGCTCAGAAAGCCTGGAAAACAATTTTTTCTAATTTTGGAATCTACCTCTACCTAACAGGCACAATTCACCACAATACTATTTTGAAATTGACTCCAAGTGTCAGCACACAATTTTTTACGTGTGGCATATTTTGACAAATATTATTGGCGCTCAGAAAACATCTTAAAGGGTGGAGCTTTGACCTGCTGAGCTGTAGAAATAGACTCAGAATCGAAAGCTCTCAAAACTTCCCTCATTTCTACCCTGAACCCAAGAAGGAGCTTCTTCTGAAAGATCCCTTATCTGATTGAAACAGTTGCTTCCCAAAGCAATGCAATGGTCCTAAAATCTACCCCTAGGAATCTCTTCAAATAGCCAGGAAAACTGAACCAGCAGAGAACAAAGAAGAGTAAAAATCGTCACCACACCAAACAAGCTTTTTATCTATTCTTCAGAGGGCAGCTCAGAGAGATCACCCAGGAGATTTGACCTACATAATACAGTTCCTTTGCAGTGACGTTGCTGCCCATAATTTTCCCTAACAAATGGCCACCTCCCCCACTTCCCTCTCCAATATGAAGAAGGGTTTTGAAGCTATAACCACGTGGACCCTTCATTAAATTTTAAATTTTGTAGGATTCCCATATTTCTGCATGTGAATAAACTTGTTGTGTTTTTCTATTGCTAACCCTTCTTTTGTTATAGAGCCATCAGTAATGACCTTTTATGATGGGCAGGAAAGGGATAACCTATTTTCTGCCCTTACAATACAAAAATCATGTCTTTCTGTAAAACACATGACAAAGCATTTTCAACTTTGATGGCTGGTCTAAAGCAATTTTTGATACTATTAAAAATAAAATTCCCTATTATTTCAAATGGTTTCTAAGTTTTATTACCCCAAAAAATATAAAATGAATATTTGTAGCAAGTAGGAAGTGGATGGATAGATGCATTTTTCATGAGGAAAGAGATATAAATATTCAAGATCCATAGGCATATCCCTGAGCAATGCTACATGAGTTTGTGGGAAGTACACCTAAAATTTTGAGACACCTTCTGTTTCTTTAGAAAAGAAGCCCAGATTATATTATCATCAAACAGCCAATTGTTGTTGTTGTTGTTGTTGTTAGGTGCTGTCGAGTCGGTATCCGACTCATAGCGACCCTCATAGGGTTTTCAATGGCTGACTATTTCGGGATTGCCTTGGGAGTGGATTGCCAGGTCCTTCTCCTGTTTTTGTGGTGCTGGGAATTGAACTCGGGTCCTCAGAGACTGCAGCGCAGCGCTCTACCCACTGAGCCAAATCCCAGCCCAAACAGCCAATTAGATGCCTCTGTTCAAGGACAATTATGCATTGAGTATGTTTGTGCGTGTTTACCAAATGTTCTCATAATGCTTTGAAACCCATCACATTCTAGAAGAATTAACACTGCTCTCAAATATGTCAAGTGCTCTAAAGTCCCCAATAATAATCTAGATCATAGGCCATTACTGTATCCCCAGCTGGGATCAACATCTGTTCTGAATATGTATTTACTGGTAAGCATTAAGAATTCAGAGGCTAATCTGAAAGGACCAGGTCAGCTGGAGCTGTATTTTAATGTCTCTATGTTTAATGTGGCCTGTATTTAAACTGTGCCGAATCTCTACATTTTTTTCCTTAAAGTTCTTGTCTTCTATGGAAGAGAAAAGATTTGTGAGGATGCCTCCTTATTATTTGTTTCATTTGGTTAATAGTTATCATTTGATAAATATGGAGTCTTCGTGGTGAGAAGGGGCTCAGAAATGAATTCTTTCCTTAGCTCTATAAACTTTATTAATTGCTTCTGAAATGGTCTCTCAATCTGACATAAACAAATCTATTTCACTCCATAGGCATATTCGTTGTCCTCAGGCTTGTATTTGGTTGGTATGACTAATCATGAAAGTACTGACATCCTTTAATACCCTTAGAATTATTCCCAAACTCCTTCCCCCACCTCCCCAGGGTCCCTGTGACCCCCGGATGATACAGCAAATAATCCGGTCCTATGACTGTGTCTGTTCTGATTGGCTTGGTGGCAATTCCAACTTATTGTTAAATAATTGTCACATTTTCTCAGTTCTCTTAATTATACTTGTCCTTCTGTGCTTGGAGATAATAAGCCAGATTGATGGTGGGCTTGGCAGTATATTCTTTGTGAGTAAGCTCTTTTCCATTATGAAATGAACCTTTTAATTCCAGCACTGTGTTACTTTGGAATCCCCACTAATGTTATCAGCAGAACAGGCCAGGAACTGGAAAACAGCTTGTGTATCCAGTGCCCCACCACCCCTAGCTTCTGATGATGACCCGTGGAGCTGGCCCTCCCTGCTCTCGTGTGCCAGGTGTGAGTCTTTTCCCCATGGATTTCCTCATGCAGCTTCTCTTGCCTGGAACCTCCCATGTTCTCCCTGCTTTGGGCATTCAAATGATCAGTCAGCTGAACAATTCATTGCTGTTGTCATCATTACTACTACCATAAGAAGGAAGAACACACATCTAGTAACCTATTTTAACTGTGACATTCTGAGGCATGTCTTCACATGTCCTTTGTTAGCCCATTCAAAGGCTACTCCCAGTTGGAGAATACAACAGGCTTGGAGAGGGCTGGGGTTTAGCTCAGTTGGTAGAGTACTGCTCTGTGCTCTCTGAGGCCTTGGGTTCGATCCCCAGCACTGAAAAAAATGGGAGAAGGACCTGGCAGTCCACAATGGAGACAATACTGAAACAATCAGTCATCGAAAACCCTGTGAATAGCAAAGAAGCACTGACATAGTCCCGGGCATGGCACAGTGTCAGGGAGTGTTTCATTCTGTTGTACACAGGGTCATTGTAAGTCAGACCTGACTCATTAACATTGAACAACCACCACCACCACTGGGCTAGAGAAGGATGTTGACTCCAGAGGCTGGATGAAATTTGGGAGCCTACTATTGCTCATACCTGCTTTCCATTTCTCTAGTACTTTTTGGAAGAATGAACAACTTGCAAAATTGTGCACGTAGAGCTCAAGTGTAGCAGAGGTTTTTACACCATTGTTTACTGCATTTAAGAGACTAAGCACCCTGCTCCCTGCATGGGGCAAACAAGGGAAAATTAAATCAGCTTGCCTTAATTTTTCAAATGGCTGGATTAGGTCCCAGATCATCCAAGTTGTTATAGCATCTGGGGTTTGCTATAGCTCTGGAGTCATTGCTAAGGAATATTCTTTAACCCACTTGTACTCACCCTTCCCTGAAGTCATCTTGTGCTCAATAAGGATAAATATTACTCTGTGGCTTATTGAAAAGAGCTTCAAACAGTATACTTTAGTAGACTTTAATTCTTCCAGCCCAATCCATCAGCCACACCTATTGCCCAATAGTTCATACTTCAAATACTTAAAATCTGTTCAAATCTTACTCATTCTAATTTTATCACAGAATCTATCATGCCAAATGAAATTTATTCAGGTTTTGAGTTTTCTATGAAAGTGCCCTAATATTCTGTCTGTCTGCATTGTAGGAGAGTTTTTGTATGTTAGTGTTCCTGTTCTGATATTTAAGAAAAACCATCAGAATACACAGTTTTGCTAAAAATGACCCAAGCCACTTGAAGGAGAATGGTAGCCAAGAGCGTGGGGGTGGGAATGGCAAAGATGTTGCTGATTTTCAGAAATATCAAGACCATCTGCTATGTCAACAACATTTCTGCCACCGTCCAAACCAGCTGGTGAGAGGAAAGGCTCCGCGGGATGGCAGGCGCTGAGATGGGAGAAGATGGCTCCCCACGGGCAGGGGAAGCTGTATTTCAAAAGGGGTTTGACAGCTGGAGGAGAGCCAGTGGGGAGCTGCGGGCCACAACAAGGTCTGTGTTTGCAAACAAAGCACAGATCCTACCACTGAAGAGGGCACATTTCAAGAATGCATTCATCACACACATGGCGTGCAGAGAAGCGAGATGCCACATTCCTCACTAGGGCGCCATGGCCACACCTTGGCTGGAGATGTAATGAAGCACCAATAAGGTTGATCCTCTTCACTTCTTCCTATAGTTATTATGGAAGAGTGAGGAGTAAAGGGCAGATGGGAATGGGGGACATGGGAGATACTACTGAGGATATTCTGGGCAGTGTGCAATAGTCGTCATGAAGAAGTACTCAGATGATCCCCCATGGGAAGTGAGGGAGCTCTCCCGGGCAGACATTTTCCTAAGCTGTATTAACTCAGAAAACAAGTCATTCTTGCCACTGTTCATTTCCTTCTAGCTCTGAGTAGTTACCAAAAGCTCATGATTCCCATTAATCTAATGGCCTCATAAAGAATGTCATTATCACTTCCAGGCAGACAATATAATTTGCTAGAAGGTATAACGAAGACATGCACTGGTTTAACGATCAGTGTATCATTAAGGTCTGATAAGGCAGAAAAGATGCGCTTCAATCGTACTTTGTTTCAACCCTGTAGAATGCTAGAGTTAGTGTGACCTTGTCATTTGTACATCTAATCTTCTGTATTATAACAGAAATTAGCTTTGACCTTTTTCAAACATCTATAAAATAATACTCAGGAATATTATAAAAGTAATATTGTAAGGAAACATATATGTTGTAGAGTCTTTATGTGTGTGTGGGTGTGTATATGTGTTTATAATTGTTCCTTCTGGCTTTAGATCCAACTATTGACTGATACTGTTCTACTGTATTATTTTATGTGAAGGGTATTTTAAGAAAAATAATCAAAAGATAATCTCCATTTTAGTACAACTTAGCTTCCTAAAAACTAAAGTGATTTTTTCTATGCAAAGATACAAAGGATTTTATTTGACTTTATTTATATAGGTGATTTTCAGCATCATCACCAAAGCCAGTTCCCAAGACCATTCCTTTAAATAATCCAGAAGGTTGCCTTTATTGCACTGTAGTCCAAATGTGAATCTTGCTCTTGCAGAGATTTTTTTTTTCCTGTCAGTTCATAAATATTCTATGTCCTTTTTAGCTAGACTTGTCACTAACCAAGCATTTACAGTCAACATTTGTGAGGTGGCGATCAGGACTTAATTCTGCTTCTCCATACTAAACGTATTTATGTACTTACAAAAAACAACTACTCAGATTCATTAAGTTAGGCTATAAATCTTTCTCTTAGAAGGGTGATTTTGCTATCTTCAAGTCTCTGCAGTAAGCACAGTGATAACCACACTGCATAATGACTTTAGCCTGCAGGTAGACTGCTACTGAGACCTCATGGTCTGGTGGATAGAGCGTGAAAATAACCCACTCTCCCATTCTGCCCTGCAGTCTCAGGCAACCTTGAGCAAGCCATTTACTCTTCACCCTCCCCACCCACCCCAGGCTCCTTCCTACAACAATGGAAAAAAATCTTTGCATCTTTTCTCTTTGCAAAGATCGTTCTAACATTGCCTCAATTTCTTCCTATTCCATATATCTTTTTTATTGTTTATCTGTTTAATATCACTTAGGATATGACCATCCAACATTCCTGGGTAGCTGTATAATTATGTCAAAGACACAATTTTTGCCTTGGGCTGGAAATTGGGTTAGAATGATGATGCTACTGTAAAGCTTATGATTCTGCTTCATGTCTCATTCTTCACTGAAAGTTTATCTACCATGAATTATGTTTTCTTAATCTCCTTTCTCTCTCTCTGTTCCATGTCCCCTCCTCAATCTTGTTATTTTAATATACCCCACACTTGTCTTAGTACTCCAACTTCCTAAACAAAGAAAGAGCTATGTATTACTGACTTCTGGAAAAGCAGAGATGATTTATTCACCCAGCAAACATGTGATCAATAACAGAGTTGGAAGTCTATCTTGCAGAAGCAGAACAAAATTAGGAAAGAGTCTCAGATAAATTTGGACTTGACATCCGTGGTTTTCTTCCCACACAGACTCTTGCGCATGTGAGACATATAGAGTGGAGAGCATAGAATGGCCAGCAAAAGAAGGTCATTGGCTGCAAAGTGGGGGAGTTCTAACCACAACAAGCTGGGCACAATTACCCCAGAGGCACAGGCTGGGCTCGTAGGATCACTGACTTGTGCAGCAAATGTCAGAATAAGGCTGATAGAAAGAAGAGGTGAAAGCAGAGGGCCTTGATCAATTATTTAAAGAAGCTTGACAAGGGGAACAGACAGCAAGCAGTGGTGTGAGGTTAGTTAGTACAGTGTCAGAACCGTATCCTGTCCTCAGGAGTTCACTAGCCAATGATTAGAGAACCACCCTTCCTCTCAGTAAATAAGCCTCCATAGACATGGCCATAGGATCAGGCCCAGTGTATCAGGGTTCCAGCAGTGTCCTAGTTTTAGAAAGAAATTGGGATTGTGAGCAATGGGACCACATAGACTAGAGAAAAGGAGGGAAACAGGCTTAACATCCAGAAGCTGGCCTTGCACACACAAGCAAGCCATGTTTTTGTCCTGCAGGACATAAACATTCTCACAGAATACTAACACCAGACAAGGTTACTCTGAGACTATTATAAAGTGGGGCAACACAAGTCCACCTCATAATTCTGTCTGTTGTTGTTGTTGTTAGATACCATTGAGTCGGTATTCAACTGATAGCGTCCCTACATCAACAAGGGAAACGCTATTGTCAGTGCTTCTCTGCTATTCATAGGGTTTTCAATGGTGGATTGATTTTGGGAAGTGGGCTGCCAGGTCCTTCTCCCAAGGACATTTGTTGTTGTTAGGTGCCATTGAGTCCTGTCTGACTTATAGCAACCCTCATAGGGTTTTCATAGGGACTGCCTCCAGAGTGGAGTGCCACATCCTTCTCCCATTTTTGCGGTGCTGGGAATCAAACTCAGGACCTCAAAGCCTGCAGAGCAGTGCTCTACCAACTGATCTAAGTCCCAGCTCTATAATCCACCTAGGTGAATATAAAACCAAGATTACTCTGCCACCTGCCAAACATCAAACACTCCGTCTCAGCCAAAATGAGTGACTGCTACTTGTTCATTGGTCTGTCTGCTCTACAGGTAAGATCATAGAATTGCTCCCCTGTGGCAGCATCCAGTCTACCCCTCCATACTATCCTTTTACATCGCTCAACCAATGTCCAAGTCCTCTAAAAGGATCTTTTTAACACGCTCTTATTAAGACACACGATGGTTTCTTATGGTATGTGTTCTCCCTCCCTAAAACAAATTATAAACCCAATCTGTTCAATTGTTCCTGTGGTCTCTGGCTGGAAGGCATTAATGTTACACAGTTGGAGTCAAGACAGAAGCCCAGTTCTATGGAATGGGAAAACATTTAGAGGCCGAGCATTTTAAAGCTGTGGTATGTCCAGAGCTACACAAGCATCCACAGCTTGCCCCAGGGTCCTGGATTCTGGAACTAATTCTTATTATATCAGAAAATAGAACTGATGTCACAGTTCTGCAAGTGACATTTGGGGATATAAAATATACTTGGGCCTGCAGTAGGGAATTAAGGTAAGAAGCTACAGTTAGTGAGCTGGATGATTTTTATAATAATCTAAAAATCTGTGGAATATTACAGACCAGGATCTTTATGACCAGATTTGTCAAGTCCATCAATAATCCACAGACATATTAAAACAAAATAGTAATAAGAGTAGGAGGAGGAGGAGGAAGAGTAGAATTACTAGACACTAGGAAAACCTTTAGAAGCTCTAGCTATGAGGCCATTTATGCTATATCCCTTTTATTTATTTATTTTGTTCAATATATTCCCCCACTCTCTCTTACACATGTACACATGTGCATACAGACATTATCAATATATCTTGACTTTTTTCTATTTTCAAGTGTTTTGTACTTGTTCCCAAGGCTAGGGGTTCCAACTTATTTGTTTTCTGCTTAAAGCAGTGATTCTCAGCTCTGGCTGCATATTAAAATCCTCTGGGGGGCACAGAAAATGAAGTTCAATATCGAGGTCACACTCCAGACCAATTAAATCAGCATCTCAGGGGTATGTCCCTGGTGTCAGGGCTTCTTTTCCTGTATGTGCAGGTGACCCAGTGACATACGGTTTCTTCTTCCCCTTGTCAAGGTCCTCGTTTATCTGATGAATCCCTTTCCAAATCAAAGGCCATACCCCTCCATCTTTGCAGGCACGTATGTGCTCAAAAATGCCTATTAAGTGGATAAATGGATAAACTCTGCTACTGCAGAGAGCCCTTTTATTCCTTTTCACAATCTGTCAAAAATATTTTCATTTGTACCATAGCCACCATCTTGGCATCCTTATCATTGTAAAGACTATAAAGAGTATCATTATTTGCATTTTTTCAATATTGAGTATGGTGTGCACATACCATGGAATTAAGTGTTATTAGGAATAACACAAGGTACAAGATGAAATCTCTGAGTTCCACAGTTACCTGTGTCTCCAGGTTACAGCCTGGTGCTATTTCATTTCATGGTGCTACCAATCACTATGGAATCAGCGCTCAGAGGAAGCATCTACAGTGGTGGTACCTTAGGTCCTTTGGCTGCCTATTAGCAGGCATTTGGAGACCTGGGGCTTTTATTTCACCCCATTCCTTATAAATAAATTCCCACTCACAGCTCATAGGCCAAAGAGATGGAATTTCCTGATCTATATCAAGTTATGAGTTGCTTGAGGTATATCATTGTAAGGAGATTCCTCTCCATCCAATTGCTTAAAATTAAGTAGAAGTCAAAGTCAAAACATTCAACTGTCCTAACTTCAGTAGGTCACTGGTTCACAACTTTTTTCCTTGCAGTGCTGGAGAGCAAACCCAGGGCCTTTCACATGCTAGGCAAGTGCCCTACCATCCCCAACCCCACATAATTTATCATATTTCCCTCTTAAAGTTAAACGATCCTTGGATAGGTAATAAAGCAGGAAGAACTATGTTATATTTCACAGAAGGCACACATAGTGGGCAAGAAGTATACATTTTACACTTTGGAATTCTTAAAGTGACTTAATTCTAAAAAGGTCTTAATTTAAAAGAATCTGGGAAAATTCATTTTCTTTACATTTTTAAATATGCAGCTAAAATATCTGGTTTGGATTAAGTTTTCTATATCCCCATAATGATTGAATGTGATACATGCATTTTAGTCAGTCTTGAGAATTACTAATGATTTTACAAGCAGGGTGTGATGGCATATGCCTATAATGTCAGCACTTAAGACATGGAGGTAGAAAGATTCTGAGTTTGAGGCCAGCCAGGGCTATATAAGGAATTCAAAACCAGCTTGGGATATACAATGTGACTCCATCTTAAACAAACAAACAAATAAATAATTTCACTTGCACTGAAATATCTGCCCAAAAATGCCCTTATGGGCACATAGTATCAGAAAGAAGAGTGACCCTTAGCTAAGATCCTGACTTTAAGGACCATCTTGCTGGACTTTCTCAAATGGTGCTTCCATGACTATCTTGAATAGCCTTACATGATATCATCTGTATCCTGATATTTTAACTCTAATCTGGCTATGAGTTTTCCGCTCTCTTAATCTTATTAGGTGTATTGTTTGTTTGTTTCTTACTGTGATGGCATTAATAATTTTCACTATTAGTTAATATTTTTATTGGAAATTTTTAATGTACACCTTAATGTGGTTCATTCTGACATGCTTTTCATTGTGACATTTCCATATATGCTTTTTGATGTACATTATTCATATAGGTTCCCCCTTACCATCTTCTATGCTTCCCCCCCACACTCCCCATCTAAGTCTTCTGTATCATTTACTTGGTAATATTTTTCTATATGTCCTTGGATTCCAGTTCTGTTTAAGATAGAAACTTTTCCTGTAGTGAACTTTGTTTTTATCTTGTCAGAACAATTGCATGCATTTTATAGACCATTTATATTGACACCATTCTTAGCTTTTTTTGTTTGTTTGTTTTATTTTGATCTGACCTTTGAATAGGATTTTTCCTTCTTATAATTTTGATTCAGCTCCCACATATGAGTGAGAACATGTGGTGTTTCTCTTTCTGAGCTTGTGTTCATTCACTTAAAATAATTTTCTCTAATTCCATCCATTTTGCTGCAAATGACCTTATTTCATTTTTCTTGATTGCTGAGTAGTATTCCATTGTGTATATGTACCATAGTTTTTTATCCATTCTTCTGTTGAAGGGCACTTGGTTGATTCCATATCCTTGCTATTGTGAAAAGTGCTGCATTGAACATGGAGATGCAGGTGTCTTGGTGGTATGGTGACCCATCTCCCTTTGGGTAAATTCCCTACTATTAGTTAATATTTAATAAAATCCCAAGAAGATAAATATTGGCTTCCCCTATTATTGACTAAAATAAATTTTTCAACTTTCCACTGTACAGAAAAAGCCTGTTTTTATGTTGGTGTCAGGAAATAGATTGAATGACCATAATTTAATCATGTCACTACAGGTTATTATAGTATGCAGCTGTTATTCAGGGACTTAATTTGATGGTTGGTATTCTTTATGATAAATGTTTGTATACTATTGGATGTTACTCCAGTTATTTGAATACCCAAAGGAAATTTCACATTCCATGAAGGTCAATCTTCTGAAAATAAGCTGTGAGTTTAAATTCTTTTAATGTATTCTATCTTTAGCATCTCTCTGCATCTGATTTTTGTGAACACCTGTTTCTATAGGAAATAGCTAGATGAATTTGCAACTAGAATAACTCATAAGCAGAAAAATATGCTGGCAATTCATATGAAGAAATGAAGCTTTGAATGATGGGCCTGGATAATACCAAAGTAAGGGAGGTTGAAGGGCTGGGATTTAGCTCAGCTGGTAGAGCACTGCGCTGCAATCTCTGAGGCCTTGAGTTCAATTCCCAGCACTGCAAAAATGGGAGAAGGGCCTAGCAATCCACTCCCAAGGCAATCCCGATACAGTCGCCATTGAAAACCCTATGAGGGTCGCTATGAGTCAGATATCGACTCGATGGCACCTAATAATAATAATAATAAAGGGAGGTTGAAAAATTCTAACTCATGGAAGGAGACCTGATCCCAGGCATAAGAAGAAAAGCACCTAAGTCCAAAGCCTGAAGAGTAAAATCAAACCCAGTCCTGGCTAACTTCACTTTTATTGTGTTTTGAACTGGAGAATCAGGATGGAATGAGGTACAGGGAGATGTTCATAATGCTAGCTATCAACTAGTCATGTAAGCCAGGACCATCATCCATGGGGAGGTTCAATTAGAAACAAAGCCCAGAAGGCCAAAATCAAATACACAGAAACATGGGCATGGATTTGAAATAAATATCAATGGTTGGCTCTTCATTCCACCATTGAGATACCCAAGTTAACACTTCAACCCACATCATACCCCATCTGGGCCACACAAATAAGCAGTTACTGATGAGATTGCAATGAGATGCCCTGATCCAGCATATTAGTTTCTATTTACCTTGTGTGCAAAAACATTAGGAATGGCAGCCTGAAGGAAATTTCCAAATCCCCTTGGCTACTGATTGAGAAACAGCCAAAAGATATGTGTAAGAAATAAATTAGAAAGAGGAAAGGATGGTAACAGAATATGCAACGTGTCAAGACTCAGGACTTTTATGTACAATTAGTAAATCAGGTCAGTTCTAGAACATATTTGCATCAAATATGTTCAAATTCAAATTAGCTTTCAATAAAATTAAACCAGGCTCAAAATAAATCATACTTAAGAAGACAAAAATTTTTCACTAAAAAAATTGAATGATAAAGCCAAATGCAATGCCATTGCTGTTCACTGCTTTCAAATTGCATTAGTTCATTAATTTATTCATTGAACTAACATTTTTTGAGCAACTAACATGTGGTGGGCATAGTTCTAGGTACAGATAGATGGGACATAAAGCTATTCTAATGAGGTGGGAGTGGATCAAAGAATATTAACAAGAAAAATGCAAAATAATTCCAGATAACAATCATCAATCACAATATTAAAACAGGTTCATGTGAAAGAGATTGACTGTGGAATGGAAGTGGGGTACTTTCTTAAGCAGAGTGGTCAAGAAAGGCCTTTCTAAGGAGGGATAGTTTTTTGCATATTGTTGTGTAGTGGAAAGGGGCTAGCTAGCACAGAAACAGAGTCCCAAGCAAAGGAATTAAACTGGGGCTGCTATTACAGTTCAGAATATGAATATGCTTGAAAAATTGCATTTCAGATCCTAGAGATCTCAGTTTCTATGATATAAATTGCTCAAAGGCCTTGGTGTTTACTTAAAAGAAATAGAAATAATGACCTGAAAAAAAAAAGATAGAACCACTGAGGAGTTCAATGCTATATCTGTTATCCAGTCTGGTTTCAGTGACACATCTATGATGACTGAAGACAGCTGCTACTTGCCAAATATGGAGGAAGCCATTGTGTCCACAAAGTGCTTTTGAGACACAAAGGAACAAGGGTGCAAGGCACAAAGGATGTTTCAGAATAAGTAAGGAGTACACCCCCATTTCCTTGGAAAACCTAGTATGATTCTAGTTTATTGTGAACAAAAAGGAAAACAGCAGTGTTCTGACACCTTGAGGGCTTCAGGAAGTATAGATATTAGCATATTGACAGAGGATCCTCCCATCTCCAAGGAAAACACAACTCCCAAGGGACTCTAGGAAGGTAGAGTCTCCAACAGACCCAATGTAGAATAGCATAAGAAGATATCTCATAAGCATATATAAGACATCCCAACTCCTAGAAGCATTTGGGGTTTACATGAGTCAGGGAGAAGTCAGTAAAGCATGAAGTATAGTACTATGTCCCCAGGTATAAAATCCCCTTCTCTGAATCTTCCTTCTACTTTTTGAGTTCCTGAGGATGCAATTTTCCCTGGTCCCCTCTCTAGTGGTATATATCTTTTCTCTCTGAATCTGAAGATAGAATATATGTCCTCATTGCTCTTTGTTG
This sequence comes from Pedetes capensis, assembly GCA_007922755.1. Taxonomy (NCBI): domain Eukaryota; kingdom Metazoa; phylum Chordata; class Mammalia; order Rodentia; family Pedetidae; genus Pedetes; species Pedetes capensis. Next base: position 33,595 of record VMDO01006089.1, on the reverse strand, counting down.
GCCTTTCAGACAATTCTCATTTTCCTAAATTCTCACATCATCAGTGATATGAACTAAATCATGTGGGAATTCCTAACTCCCAATATAAAAAAATTCACTATATTTGGAGTCAGGGTATTTAAAGAGGTAATTAAAGGTAATTGAGGTTGTTCAGGTGAGTCCTAATCTAACATGACTGAGGCACTTATAAGAAAAGGTTGTTAGAACACAGACATGCACAGAGGAGAGACCTTGTGAAGACAAAAGAAGAAGACATTCATCCATCTCCAAGCCAAGGCGAGAGGCTACAGAAGACACAAATCCTGAAAAAATTGGTCTCAGATTTCTAGCTCAGAAGTGTAAGAAAGAAAAAATTTAAGACACTCAGGCTGTAACATTTGTTATGGAAGCCCTAGAGAATGAATGCAATCAGATGGTCATCTTTCCTTGCTGCTATTATCTGGAACCCTCTTTCAGGATTTTAATTCTTGGTTTAGTTGTTTTTCTCTCTCCAAATACAATCTGCATCATCATCCATGGTGATTTTTATGACTGTGTGCATGATCTTTCCAACACCTTGGCCTCTCCGTTCCAGATTCCTCATCCTGGCCCAGTTGTCCACTCTCCGAAATTCATGTCCATGATGCTCTGCAACTCATGTCCATGAAGTGTTGAGTTCTTTGGTCATCACAGACACTGACCAAGGTAGCAACATCCAAAACTCCCAGCCAATTATGCCAGACCTCAAGCAATTACCTGCAGTGACTATATAGGTGTGCTGTTAAATTATTATCATTCTCTGTATGTCATATAACAGAGAAAAAAGTGCTAGAAGTCACTGTCCTGGATATTTTCATTATGAATGACAGTACCTCCTCTTTCCAGCCCCACTTCAACAAAGGCTTCTTTAAATTCATGTACAACAAAATGGGTTTCATAATGCCATATTCATATAATTATATTGTGTACTTTGCTCTTATTCACCCTCTCTTTACCTACTTTTTTCTCTGTCCCTTTTCTCCTAAAAAAGACTTTTTTCCAATCACCATCTCCCATCATTCCAGCCCCGTTTCCCTAGTTATCTGAATTCAGAACTTTTTGACCCCATTAGGACTAAATGCCATTCAAACTTGCAAAATGAGCATTGTTGAACAAATAAATGAATAAACAGATTTTCTTATCACCTTCCCACTTTCCCCAATTTTTCTCAAATTCATAAGACTAGTCAGGGGTCTATTGATATCTCACTGAGGAAAAGGTGACTTTCCTGATACACAGAAATCAAAAAATTAATCTCTAATTAAAATCATAGTCTGTGAGACATAACCTGAGAGTTAGAAGCCCCATAGCAACCATTCACAGCCTCTCTTCTCATGCTCCCTATCATAATTGTCAAGAAACATAGGAACTTTGCAGGGTTCTGTATTTTTTTTAGATGGAGTTCATCACAGCTATCAACAAAAGCAAATATTCATGTAAGAGTCCTCACAGATAATGTGAAGCAACTATTGATATTTTTCAAGTGATTGTCCATATTTAAGGATTAGATGTAATAAGATATTTTTATCTCTTTTTCTATTGGAAATTTTTAATGTACAGCTTAATGTGATTCATTCTGACATGCTTTTCATTGTGACATTTCCATATATGCATTTTGTTGTACATTACAGCCATAAGTTCCCCCTTACCCTCTTGTGCACTTTTTCCCCCTGTCCCCCCCCCCACCAAGACTTCTCTTCCATTTGCTTGTCTTTTGATGGTAATATTTTTCTATATGTCCTTGGGTTCCAATTATGTTTAAGATTGAAAATTTTTCTGTAGTGAACTTTTTTTTACATTGTCAGTACTATTATATGAATTTTCTAGCTCATCTATATTAATACCATTCTTTGGTATTGTTGCTGTTATTATAATTATTTCCAGGACTATTAAAGTTGGGCTGTTCAGCCTGAGATGTAATAATATATTTAACCAAACAAATCCACTAAATGAAAACAGGAAAAAATAGTCTACAAAAATGTTACAATCTGCTCAGATGTCCTAATGTTACTTATCTACTTTCTTCAGAACTATATAACTTCCTCACTTCTAAAGATTTATGTGTATATCTTCATACCTCCATGTTCAACTAATCCTATGATCCATTAAATTGTAACTCTTTGTAAGACCATCAGACTTCACAATGACTGGAACTTGCCTGCCAAGATCTGTACTCTTTATCTTTCACTTTGTATTGACCTGAAGGTTTTTAACTACTTGGCCAATTAAATCTTTTGTCTCTATATACCTGCTCCAAAATTACAGAAACTTCTCTGTTCTTTTTCTTACTGCCTCCTTCTCATAACAATCTTACTTTTAATTTTCTAGAGTCTAGACAGTTAATATATGCCCTATGGAGAGTATATGTTCCAAAAACTTTTTACAGCATTATTGCGTATCATTGTTCAGCTCAGTGGGATTTTTTTTGAAAGAATTTAATGTGAATTCATGTCTCCGAGCTATATCTATACATAAACTACATATGGCTTTATGGTTGTTATTCTTAATGACTAGTACTTTGTTCATACTTCCCAACACTAATTGTTGTATATTATGGTCAACCATTTAGGTATCTGTCCTCCCAACTAAACAATGAGTTCCTCAAAGACGTGGCAGATCTTGTTCATATTTATATTCCCAGAATCTTGCCGGGGTCAGGCACCTGGACTGAGCTTAACAACTCTTTGCTAAGTGAAAAGAAAATGTCATGACGTTACTTAACTTTGTGTGCATGCTTTTGACAAAACGGCTATGAGTTCTAACTTCAAGAAAGTAAGTAAAATTATGTTTCTGAAATTTTTAACCTACAATGAAAAAGTTAGTTTATCTGGGAAAAGTTGTTTTCAATCCCCTCCCTGAATCACAACCAATTCTTTCTTAAGAGCTATTATTCATTCACAGCCACTATCTAAAAAAATAAACTGATTGACAATAAATGCATACCTTATGGAGACTAATAGGAAAGAGATTTATTAAATAAAGACACAATCTTTTACCTGTTACAATAATATCCAGGTATGGTGACACATGCCAGTAAGCCTAACAATCATAAGGCAGAGGCAGGAAGATTGTTAGTTCAAGGCCAGCATGGACTAAATATCAAGACCCTGTCTGAAAAAAACACAAAAATAAAAAATAAATTGAAGTAAGGTTAGTTTTTTGCAATTTTGCAAAGGCATGCATGTAAACCAGCATACATTCATTACTGTTGTTGTTGTTAGGTGCCATCAAATTAGATGTGACTCATAATAACCCTATGTATAACAGAACAAAACACTAGACACTATGCTATTCCCAACAGTATGTCTGACAGTGCTTCTCTGCTATTCATAGGGTTTTCAATGGCTGATTATTTCCGGAGCGGGCTGCCCAGTCCTTCTCCCTAGCCTACAGCACCTAGTATTCCCAGGCGGTCTCCTAAGTACTAACCAGACCTGACTCTGCTTAGCCTCCAAGATCACAAAGTGTTGGACGCCAGGGTGTTATGACTGTATTACCAAATACCAAAACATTCTTATGCTGAAATACAAAAATTTTCTGTGAAGATCCCCAAAATGTCATGTTATGGGTAAGGAACTTTTATGCTGTTTTGAGAAGGAAAACTGTCCAAAACCAATGAAAGATCAGCTTGTAATGTATGGAATTTGGGAGAAGAGTTAAGTAAAATATTTTGATATTTTAAAATCATCTCTTTCCAAAATATATTATTCATACCATCTTCTTATTTCAAATGTACAATTTAAATTTTAATATTTTAGAGTTTAAAGTGAATGCAGCTTGGAGTCATTAAAAATTACTTATTCAGTTGACATGCACTAATTTTAAAAAATTTAATGAATCAGATATGATTTAGAAATATAACCCAAGAAAAAATAAGACTTTGGATTTTATTATTAACTGGAATAGATTGTTTATGGAAAACATCTGTGGTGAGAACCAAGTTAAACATATTCTCTGATAAAGTTCAACTGCACATCCTCATGTGCCATGTTCTAAGAAGTCCATATACATTTAACTCAAAAGGAAACATGACCAACACCAAGGAAATTTACATTATCCAGATGCAACCCCATATAAAACTGTTCATATCTCAGGAAAGGTTCACTTCAGGCTAGACAGACTTTACATAAAGCAGATTTGTCACTTGGGAGGCAGAGGCAGGAGAATCACAAGTTTGAAGCCAGAGGTAGCTTGTGTAACTTAGAAAGACCCTGTCTCAAAAAACAAAAAGTGGGCTGGGGGTACAACTCAGTGGTTGAGCTCTTGCAGAAAGCATGTGTGAGGCCCTGGGTTCAATTCCTCAATACAAATTAATAATAATAATAATAATAATAATAATAATAATAATAATAATAGGTTTTCAGGCAGCGTTTATGAGGCTTTAGAACATATGTTCTTTTTTTTTTCCCTTTTCTTGGTAAATGTTGGTGGGGTACAGAGTAATAAGGCATTTGCTTTTTCCATTGTGCAACTATTACATCAATCTTGGTTACATTTTTATCAACTAATGAGGTTTATGGGCTGGGATTTAGCTCAGTTAGTAGAGCACTGCTCTGCAGTCTCTGAGGTCCTGAGTTCGATTCCCAGCACCGCAAAGTGGGAGAAGGACCTGGCAACCCACTCCCAGACAATCCTGAAACAGTCAGAAGTTGAAAACCCTATGAGGGTCGCCATGAGTTGGACTCGACTCGACGGCACCTAACAACAACAACAACAACAATGAGGCTTATGGAACCATTGACTAATATGTAGTAAAACTCATATGTATATTTGGGTTATGTTCCCCTATTTTTCGCATGTACTCATGAAGTTGCATTGTTTACATTGAGGTTATCCTCTCCCCTTTATCCCTTTACACTGTTTCTCCTCCCTATCCCATCTTCCACAATCTTCACTTCCTTGCCAGTCCCCTCCCTCCTGATTTCTAGTCTTTATATTATCCCTCCTTTGCTAAGCTTAACTGTGCATTTTTATGTAGCAACTTATGTATAGATTTTTTCCTTCCTTTAAGTAAGATTCGGCTCCCACATATGAGTGAGAACATATGGTATTTCTGTTTCTTAGTTTGTGTTCATTCACTTAAGATATTCCCCAGTTCCATCCATTTTGTTGCAAATGACATTATTTCACTCTTTATTACTGAGTAATATTCCATTGTGTATATATACCATAATTTTTTATCCATTCTTCTGTTGATGTGCATCTTGGTTGGTTCCATATCCTTGCTATTGTAAAGAGTGCCGCATGGAATATGGAGATGCAGTTTTCTCTGTGGTATGGTGATTTCTCTCCCTTTGGGCATGTTCATAGGAATAGTATAGCTGGGTTGATGGAATCATAACCACTGATACCAACAATATCCAGAAAAATCATCAGGGACTACTTTGAGAAATTACATTCCCCAAAAAATGAAAATATAGAAGAAATGGATAAGTTCATTAGCACATATGATTTACCAAAATTAAGCCCAGAGGACATAAGCAATCTCAACGGAAGGTACTAAAAAGCCTCCCAACAGAGAAAAACTCAGGCCCCAATGGGTTCACAGAGGAATTCTATCAAACCTTCAAAGAAGAATTAATACCTATTTTCCTCAAAGTATTTCAAAAAGTAGAAAGGGAAAGGGCACTCCCAAACTCATCCTACAAAACTGCCATCACCCTGATACCAAAACTGAGGAAGGACACTTCTAAAAAAGAGAACTATAGGCCAATTTCCTCAGTGAACACAGATGCAAGAATTCTCAACAAAATCCTGGCAAACCGAATTCAGCAACACATAAAAAAGATCATACACCATGATCAAGTGGGTTTCATGCAAGATGCACGCCTGATTCAACATACAAAAATCAGTGTAATTCAACATATCAATACATTTGCAGACAGAATGATCATCTCAACTGATGCTGAAAAGGCCTTTGACAAAGTGCAATACCCTTTCATGATAAAAAAAAATCCTGGAGAAGATAGGCATAATAGGGAAATACTTCAACATCATAAAGCCCATATATGAGAGGCCTACAGCCAATATCATATTAAATGGAAGAAAATTGAAACCATTTTCTCTAAGATCAGGATCAAGACAAGGATGTCCACTCTCTCCTCTCTTATTCAATATTGTGATTGAAGTCCTAGCTGGAGCAATCAGACAAGAGAAACAAATCAAATGGATACAGATAGGTAAGGAAGAGGCCAAATTATCCTTGATCATGGATGACAGGATCCTTTACCTAAAGGACCAAAAAAACTCCTCTAGAAAACTCTTAGATCTAATTAACGCCTTCAGAAAAGTAGCTGGAATATATGTTCTAAAGAGAAAATTCTATTCTTCTCTAGACTTAAGAGGGTTCTGCGTTGAGTCACATGCTGGCTTTCCCTATTCCCAAAGAAGCACTTTTTTATCTATGTTCATTTGGGGCCAACACATAAGATTTCCATCTTGAATATTCTTCTTTTTATAGTTATGTATTAGGGTTCTCCAGAAAAATCAAGCCAATGAGACACATACAGATTTATAAAAGGACAATTAGTGTGGGAACTGGTTCACACAATAAGGGAGGTGGAGAGGGTCCACGATTTATCATCTGCACCCTGGAGAAGAGGAAAGCTAGTGATATAATTCAGTCCTAGTCTGAAGGTGTGAATACAAGGGAGCTGATAGTATAATTCCCACTCCAAGTTCTCTATTTAGGTGGGCCTTAAATGGATTGCATGCTGCCTACCCCTACCAGTAAAATCAGATCTGCTTTACCTGTTCTACCAATTCAATGCTAGTCTTTCTGGAAACACCCTTACAGACACAACAAGAAATAATGTTTTACTAGCTATCTGTGCATTTCAACCTAGTCAAATTGGCACCTAAAATTAACTGCCATAGTTTACTGAGCAAAGCCAGGCATCATGGCTCAAGACTGTAATCCCAGAACTCTTGAGGCTGAGACAGCTCGGCCCAGGCTACACAGAAAGACTCCATGTTAAAATAAAAACAAAACAACAAAATTAGTGTACTGAGCACAGCTTCAGCTGGGGGAAGTGCCACCTCCAGACTAGATTTATCTCCTCCACATTCCTTTTTAGGATGAATCATTAAGACCACAGAAATTTAGCAAGAACATTTGTGTGTGTGCGTGTGTGTGTGTGTGTGTGTGTGTGTGTGTGTGTGTGTGTGTGTGTGCTACTGGGGAGTTGAACCCAGGTTTCCACAAATGATTTTACAAGTGCTCAACCCCTGAGCCACACTTCTAGCTAATTTTTCACTTTGTATTTAGAGAGAGGGTCTCACTAAATTACACAGGCTGCCTCTGGTCTAAACCTTGTGAGATCCCTGCTTCTGCCTCCCTAGTCACTGAGATTAAAGGTGTGAGCCACTATGCCAGCTCAACGTTTTCCTTTTTTTCTTATACGAGGATGGTTGGTTCCATTGCTTTTGAACTGACATCCTTACTTCTCTGTTTCCTGAGAGTTGAATATATCCAATGCATTCATTTTGTTAGAGACCCTGTCTCCCCAAGAACATTTTTATCTCCTGGAAATGTTCCTGGAAACTGCAGAATTCAGAAAAAGTACCCTTTCTGATCACAGCCTGGAAAGGACTATGCTAATGTCTTCATCATGCTTCATCTGCCTCATGCTATGTTACACAGATTAAATTTTAGTAGGAAAGTCACCTCAAAAATGAAGCTAGTTTTTTTTTCTTTAATCTTTAATGTCTTCACTGATATCCTCTTCAAAATGGAAAGTATGGAACATTAAGTTCTATGTTTACTTTAAGTAAATAAGTAGTCCTGATTTAGAACAATGATGGCATTTATATTCTAAGTGCAAATTAGGGCGATTATGTTTTGTATTTATGTAGTACATATGTATGATTCCAACGTATTATCATCTTGTTTGATTCTCACAATAATATATGAAGAGATTACATCAAATATTTTGATAGAGTTAAGAATTTTAAACTTCTCAAGTTCTTAATATAATAAAACTAAAAACAAGAGCTATACTTATTATTATGTATCACCAATATTTATTCTTTGAAAATAGTCAACAAATATTAACTCATCATCTCCAGAGAAAATAATTAGAAATTCAATACCTATGGCCACAGAGTATTTTAAAAATATACACGGTTGTATATTTATTCTTACTTGTTGTTAGGTGATATCAAGTTGAGTCTGACACACGGTTACTCTAAGTACAACAGAAATACTCCTGCACAATGTCCCATGCACATGATCTTTTTCAGTTTAAGCCCATTGTTTCAGCTACTGTGTTAATCCATTCAGTTGAGAGTCTTCCTTTTTTTAATTGACCAGCCACTCTCCTAAACATAATGTCCTCTTGACAACACGTCCAGAATATGTAAGATGCAGTCTAGCCATTCTTGCTTCCACAGAGAACTCTGGGTGCAAACTTCTAGGATGGATGTGTTGGTTCTTTTGGTAGTCCATGGTATACTCAATATTCGTCTCCAGCACCATAATTCAAAAGCATCAATTCTTCTCCTATTTCCCTTATTCAACATCCAGGTTTCACAAGCATGTGATGTGACTGAAAATATCATGGCATGAGTCAGGTACACCTTCATCTTCAATATGACATCTTTACTTTTCAACAGTTTAAAGAGGTCTTTGCAACAACTTTCCCCAATGCAATGTGTCTTTTGATTTCTTGACTGCTGCTTCTATGGCTGTTGATTACAGAAACAAGTAAAATAAAATCTTTTCTCCATTTATCATGACTTTGCTTACTGACCCAGTGGTATGGGTTTTTGTTTCCTTGATGTTAAGGTATAATACATACTGAAGGCTGTGTTCATTAACGTTCATCAGTAAATGTTTCAAATCCTCTTCACTTTCAGCCTGCAAAGTTGTGTCATCTGCATAACACAGGTTTCTAATGAATGTTCCTGCAATCCTGATCCCCTGTTCTTCTTCATAATGTCCAGCTTCTTGGATTATTTTCTCAGCATAGAGATTAAAGAGGTATGGTGAAAGGATACAGCTGTGACATACACCTTTCTTCACTTTGAACCAGGCAGTGTTTCTTTGTTCTATTTGAACAACTGCCTCTGGTATATATATAGATTCCTTATGAGTACAATAAAGTGTGTGGTGTTCCCATTTTGCAATGTTATCAATAAGTTATTGTGATCCACATAGTCAAATATCATTGCCTAGTCAGTAAAACATAGACATCTCTCTGGTGTTCTCTGCTTTCAGCCAATGTCCATCTGATATCAGCAATGAGGTCCTGGTTCCATGCCCTCTTCTGAATCTGACTTGACTTTCTAGCAGTTCCCTATCAGTATACTGCTACAGTTACTTTTGAATGATCTTTAGTAAAGTTTAACTTGCATGAGACATTATTGATATCCTTCAATAATCTCTGCATTCAGTTGGATCCCCTTTCTTCAGAATAAGCACAAATACAGATCTTTTCTAGTCAATTGGCCAGGTAGATGTTTTCCAAATCTTTTGACATAAACCAGTGAGCACCTGCAGTATGGCATCTGTTTATTGAAACATCTCAGTTGGTATTCCATCACTTCCTAGAGCCTTGTGTTTTGCCAATTCCTTCAAGACAGTTTCCACTTCTTCCTTCAATGCCATTGGTTGATAATAATATGCAACTTTTTGAAGAGGTTGTCACCCACCAATTCTTTTTGCTATAATGACTCTGTGTATTCTTTCTATCTTCTTTTGATGTTTCCTGTGTCATTTAATATTTTCTCATATAATCCTTCACTATTGCTACTTGAGGCTTTAATTTTTCTTTAATAGCTTAACCTTGGGAAAAACAGAGCATGGTCTTCTCTTTTGGTTTTTTATCTCCAGCTCTTTGCACATATTATTATAATATTTGCTTTTGTTTTCTCATAATGCCCTGTGAAATCTTCTGTTTAGTTCCTTAATTTAATTATGTCTTCCTTTTACTTTAGGTACTTGACATTCAAGGGCAAGTTTCACAGTCAATTCTGACATGCAACTTGGTCTTTTCTTTTTTTCTGTCCTTTTAATAACCTTTTGCTTTCCTCATGAATGATGTCTTTGATATCATACCACAGCTTTTCTAGTCTTCAGTCATCAGTGTCTAACACATAAAATCTATTCTTGGGGTGGTCTCTGAACTCAGGTAGGTTATACTCAAATTCATACCTTGGCTCTTGTAAACTTGTTCTAATTTTCTTCTGTTTTAGTTTGAAACTGCACATGAGTAGTTGATGGTCTGATCCATAATCGGCACCTGGTCTTGCTCTGACATTTGATATTGAGATTTTATGTCTTCTTTTTCCACAAATGTAGTCATTTTGGCTCCTGTATTTTCCATCTGGTAAATTCCATATGTGTAGTCATCGTTTATGTTGGTGAAAAATTGTATTTGCAATGAAAATGTCATCGGTCTAACAAAACTCTATCATGCAATCTCCAGCAAAGTTTTCAGTCACCAAGGCCAGATTTTCCAACTACTGAGCTGCCTTGTTTCCAACTTTTGCATTCAGCCACCAGTAATTATCAGTGCATCCTGATTGCATGTTTGACCTATTTCAGATTGCAGAAGCTAATAAAAAAAGCTTCCCTATCTTCACTTGTGGCATTAGTGGTGGATGCATAAATTTAAATAATAGTCATATTAACTGGCCTTCCTTGTAGGCATATGGATATTGTTCTATCACTAACAGCATTGTACTTCAGGACAGTTCTTGAGATATCTTTTTTGATGATGAATACAACCCCATATCTCTTCAAGTTGTCATTCCCAGCATAGTAGGCCATATGATTATCTGATTCAAAATTGCCAATACCTGTCCATTTTAGCTCACTGATTCCTAGAATGTCAATGTTTATGCACTCCATTTCACTTTTGATGATTTCTAATTTTCTTAGGTTCATACTATGTACATTTCATGTTCCAATTATTAATGGATATTTACAGTTGTTTCTTCTCATTTTGAGTCATGCCACATCAGCAAATGGAGGTCCATGGGGGTTTTTCTCCATTCTCATCATTAAGATTGACTCTACTTTGAGAAGGCAACTTTTCTCCAGCTGGCTAGTGAGTGCCTTCCAACCGGGGTGGCCTCATTTTCTGGCACTATAGCTGACAGTGTTTCCCTGCTATTTATAGGGCTTTCAATGGCTGATTGTTCTGGGAGTGGGCTACCAGGTACTCCTCTCTAGTCTTTCTTAGTCTAGAATCTGGACTAAAATATGTCCATGGTATGACTCTGCTGGTATCTGCAATACCTGTGGCAGTTTTCAGCATCATAGCAACGTGCCACTTCCCAGTTAGTAGAGTGCTGCTCTGGCTCTCTGAAGCCCTGGGTTCAATCTCTAGCACCACAAAATATAGGAGAAGGACCTGGCAACTCACTCCTGAAACAATCTTGAAACAATCAGCCATTGAAAACCCAATGGCTAGTAGAGAATTACTGACATAATCCTGGGAATGGCACAGTGTCGGGGAGTGTTTCGTTTTGTTGTACATAGGGTTGCTGTGAGTGGGACTTGACTTAACAGTACCTAACCTAATTCTTACTTATATATGAGTAAATAATGTGACACAAGGGCAAATATGAGCCTTTAACTAGAGTTAGAGATTTATCTTTCCAACATGACATAAAACCAACGATCAAGCCATACAGATGGCAAGCACACTTTTTTAAGGATTATATAAGGCTTATGAAAATATCATCATACATAATTATAGATATCTTTTTAAATGTATAATTTATTTAATGGAAGAAATTCAGAGAAATTCATTACATTAAGTTCCTGTGGTAGTCCTCACAGTAGAATTAAAATGAAAGGAAGGAAGGAAGGGAAGGGAAGGGAAGGGACAGAAAGGAGTATAGGAGGATATCCATACTTTGGGCTTTTTCCAGCATCCTAAACTTAGAGTTGAGCTATAAATTCAACAAAGTCTGGAAAAGATGTGATTGAAGAATATATCAGTTAAATGTGTTCAGCAATGAGGAACAGATAATTCAATCCAATTGTTTAAACAATTTCTCTTTATCACATAGAAAAAAAACAGAAGGCAATGATCCAAGATTGGTGAGGGTGTTAAATAATGTTATCTAGGAACCAAGCTCTTTCTATTTACCAGTTCTGCCATCTTTTGTATCTTATCCTTATGGCCACAAAGTGGCTTCTGCATGTGCTAGCATTGTTTGTACATTCCGAAGGAAGAAGGAGATGAAAAGAAGGCAAAAGCTTTGTTCCATGGGATTTTCTCATGTAGCTCATTAGTACACACACTCTGTTAAGTGGCTTTTTGCTACAAGGAAAACTGGTGGTTCAAGTATTCTTCTCTGAGGTCTCTGTGGTCCAGAAAGGCGAGGTGGAGGAGGCTGTTTAATTAATCAACCCATTGCACCTGCCCCATGAGGTTAAACTGCAAGGTCTTTTGAGAAGAGGAGAGCTTTGAAACAAATCCTGAAAAATAAGTCTAGAATATAGTAAAGTGATGGGAAATCAAAACAAAGAGGAGCTCACGATGAAAATTTTACACAAGGAGTTTTGTTTTTCTCTTGGACAATGCAGAACATAAGATAAAATGGACCAAGGAAAAATTCAAAGTCAGAAAAACTAACAAGCCTATCTAACTGTATGTCAGTTGCTGACTTAATATTAAGTAGATGAATGGACGAATTGCTGCTGTTTTTGCAAAAGTCAACTGTTTATTTAAGTTAAGGATTTCATTATGTAAAGAGTTGTTCATGTTTGAAAGTGAATTACTTAAGTCCAGCCCACTAGAGTGAAAGGTAAAAGCTTGATAATAAAGTCTCAATACTGATCACTATAATTAAATTTGAAGCTTATTCTTACAGAAGCCATTAGTTTTAGAACTTGAAGACTAAACAGAAACACATTATTCTCTTATTTTAGTCCTTGATCAAACATTTCTAGAAAATATCTGGCCACAAAACCTCCATTAACTGCATTATTATTAACTTTACTTTTAATTACCTTTAAAATAAATATAATTGTAACTTCAAAATGTATTGGGTAAAAAAGTAAAATTGAGTGTTTGCAATGAGCTGGACAAAATAGTTGTTTCTATGGGAGAGAGCTCACTCAACTGATCTCACTTGAACTGCTGAAAATGAAGTCAGACAACATGATGTATCACAAAGAAAGGTACTCTTTTTCACAGAAAAATTAAATTATGGTTTGGGCTCAAGCAATAATCTGAATGAGATAGAAGATTTTCTTGCTAAAAAAAAAAGAAGGAGAAATTGTGAGTACACAATATGATTTAGTTCAAAAAAATAAAATAAAAAAAAAAATATGATGTTTTCAAGAAACTATTGTCCTAGAAGATAGATTTTTGAGTACTGTAGAAGAATACATAGAGATTTGATTCATTAAAATTTGCATCTGTTGGGTCCCAACTTTGTGGCCACAAATTTTCGGAGCAGACACAAAACTGCATGGCCTCTGCCTTCACATTATTCATGAGTATCTTGTAAAGAAGGCAAATGTCAACAACAAGTGCACAAATAAATAAGAGTACCATGTGCCTTCACAGAGTCACCAAAATGATAATAAAGAAATCTACATAAAAGAGATGGGAGAGCATCATAGAAAAGTTGATAGCCCCAAATAATCTGGCTCCCTGACATTCAGGCTTTATATAGTCACCTCCCACACTGATTTGGGGCATACCTGGAGGATCAATAGAATAATGAGGAAGTGACACTGTAGGGGGTCCAAGGTTACATCATCAAACACATTTCAACTCTTTCCTTGTTCTCTCATTTTCACTAAAGAAAGCCAGCTTCCTGGAGTGATCTATAAGGTAAGAAACTGAGTCTTCCTGCCAATAGCCAAAGCCAAATCACGAGTCACATGCAGGAGCAATCTTTGAAGCAGAAGCCCTAGATCCCAGGTGTATAAGAAACTATATATTGACTACATCTGTGTGAGAAACCTTGAATCAGAACCACTCAGCTAAGCCATCCCTGAATGCTCTGGACCACTGTATAAGTTAGATGGTCATTGTTGTTTTATGTCACTAATTTTGGGATTAATGTGATATGCAGCAATAGACAACCAATACAAGTCTTAATGGACCAACTTAAATGAGCTAGATAGAGAAGTGGCAGAAATCTTCTAAGAAAAAGAATCAGAATATGCAAAGATACAGAAATGATGAAACAGTGTAATACATTTAGGAGACGGTAAGAAACTCAAAAGGCAGTCCCATGGAGAATGTGGGGTGGCAGGCAGAAGATGAAAGTAGGAAAGAAAGAATTTGTTGAGGATCATGAATGTGAATATAAGAGGTTAGAGTTTTACTGTAGGTCATTGGGAGATAATCAAAACTTCTAGGAAGTAGCAATCATCATCATCATCATCATCTGTACAGGGCTTACTATGTGTCAGACACTAAGCATTTTACTTAAATTCATTTAGTCCTCACCCTAATTCCATGAAATAGGTGCATCTATTATCCCCATATTACAGAGTAGGAGAACAAAGTACAGGAAAGGAGGCATAAAAGTTGAGCATTGTTTGCAAGGGAGTGATTAAAAGGTGGACCCAGGAAGGAATGGAATTGGATACAAACAGGAGATTCCAATGAATTAGGCCAGTGGTACCAATCCATTTGGGGTTACAGTGAGGTTGAGGTAGGAGTGTAAATGTAGGAGATTGTGATTTCAGAAGGGAATCCAAGCAAGAAGTATATTATTTCTAAGAAGAGAGAAAATTATTACAGCACTAGGTTCAGGGAAGACAATCCAAGACAAAATGAAAAGGAAAACGCCATACCTTATAAGTGAGAAGAAGAAAAGAAAGTTATTTAAAGTGAAGAGAAAGGAAAGTTTAAAGAGTATTAAGGCAAGTCCTTGGTATTCTCTACAAAGTATGACTGAAGAACATTTGTTGAGCATGAAGGGATTCAATATGAAACACTATTGAAGACAGCATGAAAGATTTGTGTTGGCTGTCATGAGAAGGGAGAAATGAGCTAGTGAGTACCAAAAACCCATCACCAGATAATGCCAAAATCTCCCTGAGATTGAAGGCTGAGAGAATTTTTTAGAGGGTGATTTACTTGCTAGAGAATAAAATTCAACAAGAACCCAAAAGATGGAGGTCATTGGTTTGATAACTACAGTCATCTCTTGGTATCCATTGGTGATTGATTGCAGAAACTTCTACCCCAACACACATGCTTGATGTTCAAGACCTTACATAAAATGGTAAATTCTTGGATATAACTTATGATTGCTTGTTGTTGTTAGGTGCTGTCGAGTCGGCATCTGACTCATAGTGACTCTCATAGAGTTTTCAATGGCTGATTGTTTCGGGATTGCCTTGGAAGTGGATTGGCAGGTTCTTCTTCCATTTTTGCGGTGCTGGGAATTGAACTCGGGACCTCAGAGACTGCAGCACAACACTCTACCAACTTAGCTAAATCCCAGCCCCACAACTTATGATTAGCACTTCCTATATACTTTAAATCATCTCTAGATTACTTACAATGTCTAATGTGATGCACATGCAATGTAAATAGTTGTTATATTGTATTATTTAAGGAATACTGTCAAAAAACATCTGTACATTACATGTTGAATACAGATACAATTTTTAATACATATTTTGATCCATAACTGAATTTTCAGATGGACATGGAGGTCCAAATGCAATTTAAAATGGCATTGTAAGATGAAAGAGAATATGGACTTTATTTTTTATTTTTTATTTTTTGGCACAGCATTTTGTTCCAAAACAGTTCAGTTTATTGAAAAAGTGCTATGTGCTTAAGACCAATCTGTGTGTTAGGAAAAATGCACCCCCCCCACACAAACATCAATCTTACAGTCTGTTTTATAGGGTAAAACCAATTGATAGAGAAGTGGAACCAAATATTAAATAAATCACACTTCCAAATAAGGATGGTAAGCCTTTATGTATGTACAGTTAAGACTGAGCTGGAGGCTGATCACTTACCCAAGTTCTAAATGATAATGATAACATTTTTAAAGGTCTGTTTTTGTTAGAATAAGTAATGGATGTGACCATAGCCCATAATCACTGTGAAGAAAACATGACTTATCACAAGAAGATTCTTCCCTCAATGATATTTTTAGATGAAGTGTAAAATCATCACATCACCTTGCTTTTCTTTCCCACAGAGATTCTCAGGGAAAACTCCATCTTTAAACAGAGGCTGTGATTCTTATCACCTTCCCACTGGGAATTCTCAGGATTCTTGTTTGTATTTTATAAGATGTTATAAACTTCCATGGGGAACCAGCGCTGTGAAATTACTATTATCATCTAACTCCTGTTTATATCTGTACAAATTTCTCTGAAAGATCTATTCCTAATTTCTGTAAAAGTGAAACATAGAAACATTAAAAGCCACCCAGAATTAGAGGAGTGGGGTGGTGTATGCTTGTCATCCCAGTGACTAGGGAGGCATAGGCAGGAGAATCACAAGATTGAGACCACAGGAAACCTGCCTAACTTAGTGAGAGCCTGACTCAAAAATATAAAAATAAAAAAATGGACTGTGTAAGGGGTGCACCCCAGTAGTGGAGCACTTGCAAAGTATGTGTGAGGCCTTGGGTTCAATCCCACTAAGTACTTTTAAAAAGTCACCTAGAATTGCTTCTGAAGTGAAAGTAAAGTCCAGGGAAAGGGAAAGACCAGCCAGAAAGAAAACCAGAATGAGTGCACATTCACTTCTTAAAAATCCCTTAATTCTTTCCCAAGATGTTCTTAAAGAATCAACTAATGATGTAATTTATCTCCTTGAAAGTAAAGGTTCCTCAAAAACCACTCCATCTTGGTTGTACCATCTTGTGGAATAGGTATGAACACAGCCAGCACTGACCCCAAGAGGTTGCCCTGATATCAATACCAAGATTTGTTGTCAGTTGACATCCATTCCCTCTTCCATTACCCCACACACACTGCTGGTACACTTTATTGTAGTACTTTCACCTTTGCATTATGGTTGTGTTCCATTCCATTTTACTTACTCTTCCTTACATCTATCCAACTAACTACCTCTAACTGAATCACAGTACAGAACAGAGTTCACAGTAAAAGCAAAGTAAATATTCTTATATACTAAATTATTCATTGGATCAATACCCCAAAATCACTGTAGTTGCCTAAAACAGGTCAGCTCTAAATTCCATTTTAAATTACCTTTCTAAATTATAAAAGGAAAAAGGTGAGAAGGAGTGCTAAATGGAAAACAGGTTGAGAGAGTAGACCCTTGAGTACACTAAAGGAAGCCTGAAACATGCTTCTGGATCAAAAGCTCCTTCCTGTCCTCACCTGTACATTAGCATGTTCTGTATTATGTCAAATATGTTGTTTTTGTGATTACTAAAGCCATGGTGGGCTGGGATTTAGCTCAGTGGGTAAAGCGCTGCGCTGCAGTCTCTGAGGCCCTGAGTTCAATTCCCAGCACCGCAAAAATGGGAGAAGGGCCTGGCAATCCACTCCCAAGGCAATCCCGAAGCACTCAGCCATTGAAAACCCTATGAGGGTCGCTATGAGTCGGATACCGACTCAACAGCACCTAACAACAACAACAAGGCCATGGTATTTCCAGTTGCATCATATGCTTGTGAAGGCTGGACAGGGAAAAAGGGAGACAGGAGATGAATTGATGCTTTTGAATTATGGTGCTGAAGACAAACATTGAATATATCATGTACTGCCAAAAGAACCAACAGATCTGTCCTAGAAGAAGTATAACCAGAGTGCTCCTTGGAAGCAAGAATGGCTGCTAGACAGTGTCTTTTGGACATGTTGTCAGGAGGGACTAATCCCTGGAGAAGAACATCATGTGTGGGAGAGTGGCAGGTCAACAACAAAAAAAGGACGACCCTCAGTTAGATGGATTGACACAGTGGCTGCAACAATGAGTTTAAACATAAAAATGTTCATGTGCATGGCATAGCATTGGGGAGTGTTTCGTTCTGTTTGTACATAGGGTCACAATAAGTCAGACTCTACTTGACAGTGCCTAACAACAACAACAACAGATTAAGTTTGCTGTACCTTATTCAAATTTTAACCCTAGATGCTTAGCATGGCCCTTGACACAAGGTAGGTACCCAATAAATGTTGAACTGTTGTTGTTGTTGTTAGGTGCCGTCGAGTCGGTATCCAACTCATAGCGACCCTCATAGGGTTTTCAATGGCTGTTTCGGGATTGCCTTGGGAGTGGATTGCCAGGTCCTTCTCCCATTTTGTGGTGCTGGGAATTGAACTCGGGACCTCAGAGACTACAGAGCAGTGCTCTACCCACTGAGCCAAATCTCAGCCCCAAATGTTGAACTAGGGTGAGGTTAATAAGTGGTGAATCCTGAAATTTAACTGTCTAGGCATAACAAATTTCTTATCACTAAAATGGATGAGATTTATATCTTTTTTATACTGAAAGATGTAACTTTCCTTTTCTGTTCCTCCTCTACTGAGCACAATAAACTCATTGACGCTCCTGTTCAATTCTCACTTCCCCAAAATGTCTTCCCAAACCACTCTTTTAAAATAGCCACATGTGATATACATATACAGATAGATATAATCACAAAAAGACATGCAAGTAGGAAAAGACAGTTGGTGGAGAGGGAAGGGATGCAGGAGGGGGGTCATAAGAGGGTAAGAGGGAAATGAACATGAGCAATGTACAATGAAATGCATCTACAGAAACGTCATAATGATACCTATTAAGTTGTACATTAAAAATGACCAATAAAAATATAAATAAATAAATAAATAAATAAATAAATAAATAAATAAGATAGCCCTATGTTGAGGTTTCTCTATTTCTTTCTCTCTGTTGAGCTCACCATTATATGAGCTGTTGTTGTTGTTAGGTGCCATTGGGTTGTGTCTGACTCATAGAGACCCTCATAGGGTTTTCAATGGCAGATTATTTCCAGATTGCCTTGGGAGTGGGTTGCCACATCCTTCTCCCATTTTTGTGGTGCTGGGAATCAAACTCAGGACCTCAGAGACTGCAGAGTGGTGCTCTACCAACTGAGCTAAATCCCAGCCCCTTATATGAGTTACTCATCTACAAATGATTCTTTTTTATAGATTCCTGTGAATAAAACCATCTTCTGCCTGTTTCACCATTGTACCCAGCACTCACCAGGATGCCCGAACCTGACAGGGGAGCTTTGAAACAGACAAATGCCAAACTCAAGCCAGAGCAATTAAATCAGAATCTCTGGATGAGGGAGTCCAAGCATCACTGTTTCATTTTGTTTTAAGATTAACAAGGTAATTGCAATTTGCAGGCAAGTATAAAAATCACTGACCTACAACCTCCTCACATAAATGAGTGAGTGGATAAAGAAAAGAACAATTGACTAGACCTCACCACTCATTGCTCAGTCTCTGATTTTTGCATGGGAAATGTCCCTATGCTTAGATCAAAGCTGCAGCTTTAACCCTAAATAGTTGCCTTAGTAATAATAGATTTTAATTTAAGCTTGACTATTGGTGAAGCTACTGATGGTGGGTCAGAAGCAGATTCTCTGCTTATTAAGGACAATGCATTATGAAACCAGAGTGAGTAAAGAGAATCCCAGGAATATCCAGAGGTAAAGAAACCTGTATGTGACAAATGGGTGGATGTGGACAAGAGAATTGGTTGGCACAACCCAACCCATATACAGCTTATGAAAAATGCGAGATGTCAGCTATCCAGACAAAGCAAATACACAATATCCAAAATCACTGTTATGTAAAATCTTTTGAAAATATTCTTGAAAACATTTATTTTACTCTGTCTTCTCTCAATCAATAAACTCCTCCATGCAGTTTTCAGAGGAGGAAATATTCTCAATGATTTTATCTCACCCTTCAGTGAGCTTCTTAGACTAGATGGATTTATTCCTGTATTTTTTAAGTTATTCTATCACTCACTCATACACTGCTTTAGCCAAGAATAGAAGAAACATTAAAAATCGTATCAACTCTGACACTCTAAAGACAGCTATGATTTTCCCTTCGGGTAATCCATATTTTTCTCTAGTCCTTCCTGTCAGCCATAGGATGGCCAAAAAAATAAAATTGTTCAAAATATTAACTTAGTGGAGAAGAACTTTTTTCTTTTCTCCACAAAACCCTATTCCTTCCAACCTCACCACAAGCATCTGGTGCCTGGCCATATGAATTATGATAAGGATCATTTTATCCCATTCTAAGTCATTACAGTGCTACAAGTAATGAGCAGGCACAATAGTCACTCAGTAGAACCTACAGTTCTTCAGAGTGGATACAGAATTAGAATTTACCTTAAGTTAAATATTTTTGGCTAGACTATTTCTTTCTAAAGGGAAAATAATTTCTCTGACTCTAAATAATATTCATATGTTTTGGCAGGTTGTTTTGTGTTGTGTTTGCCAAAAGTGTAAGCATGTAGTAGGGCACTCCATTTTCTCTGCCTCAGAACATCATCTGAGAAACTCTCTGTGAAGGGGAAACATTATACCCTTGTTGTTAGGTGCCATTGAGTCATGTCTGACTCATAGCAACCCTTATAAGGTTTGTAATGGCTGATTGTTTCGGGATTGCCACGGGAGTGAATTGCCAAGTCCTTCTCCCATATTTGTGGTGCTGGGAATCAAACTTGAGACCTCAGAGACTGCAGAGCAGTGCTCTGCCAACTGAGCAAAATCTCAGCCCCATTAAACCCTTAGCCACACTTTTTCTCCACTTGCGTTATAGTCCACCATAGTTGATCCACTTTCTACTATCATGTAGACCCAGACAGTTGCTATCTCTCACTAGATAACTGACCAGGGAGACAAAATGGTGCTTTACCTCTATTGAATACACTTCATTTGCCTTTCTCAGGAAGATAATTTACACAATTACCAATTGTGTAAGAATAGCTGGTTTCAAGAAATGGCTACAGAGCTACAAGGATAATGATGGGACTCTAATATCGTGTCTGTTGTCTTAGTTCATTTTGTGTTGCTATAACAAAATGCTGGAGATGCTTGTTTTATTTAAAAGGGAGGGATTTGGCTCACAATCCTGCTAGCTGGAAAGTCCAAATGGCATCGTACCAGCATCTGGCAAGGACCTCATGGCTACATGGTGGATGGCATCGAGAAAGAGACAGAGAGAGAGAAAGAGAGAGAGAGAGAGAGAGAGAGATGTCATATGGCAAGAGAAGAAGGAAAGCCAGCCAATGAATCTGAATTTGCTTTATAAAACCTGTTCTTGAAGTAACGAATCCAGTCCCATGAGAGTTCGCACTATCTCAACATTGTTACATTAGGGGAATTAATCTCCAACATAAATTTTGTCAGTGACAAACCACGTTCATGCCATAGGATACATGCTCCAAAAAAATCAGTAAATCTCCAAGCTCGGGCCATATGATTCCTTCAAAGACCCTCTATTTTCTTACTCTCCTCCCACTTACTCTTTGTAATCCTTTCCCTTAAGTCTCTTGGCATCCATTCCCCTTCCCAGAAAGATAATGAAGTTCAGTCCTCTGGGCACCCATTTCATAAAAATTCTACACTCTTAGACACCTACTGAAAGTTCACAGCTGCCACTGGCCAAGGTCACCTGGTTCTAAAGGTGAGAAAGAAGAATTGTACATTCAAGGTGGGAATTCAGGGACAGGGTGCTGCATGCTAAGCCAGGAGTGGAAGTAGAAATGGGCTGCTGTGTTTGGGGTGTGGTGGCCTTCTACCCAGGCTGTGGCTAATGATTTTTCTAAATTATATGAGATAAACTCTACTGCATTGTTTCCTAGGGTTGGCTTAGCAATTTACCATGAACTGCGTGGCTTAGAACAATGGAACATTATTCTCTCACAGTTTTAGAGGCAAAAGTACAAAATCCAGGTGCAAGCAGAGCTGGTTCCTTCTGGAAAGCCCAGCAAAGCTGTGTTCTGTACCGATCTCCTAGCTTCTGGTGGTTGGCACAATCTTTGATGTTCCTTAGCTCATCACTCTATCACCCCATTCTCTGCCTCCATCATCACCTGGCTATCTTCTTTGTGTATGTGTTCTTCTCTGGGTTCTGTCTTCCTACTATAAGGATAACAATTGTTTCCAGACATGGTGGCACAGAGGCAGGAGGATTACAAGATTGAGGTCAGAGGGAAATTTGCACAACTTAATAAGATCCTGTCTCAAAACAAACAAAAAACCCAAAAAGCATAAAAAAGGGATTGGGGCGCATCTCAGTGGTACAATGCTTGCAAAAAGTATGCATGAAGCCCTTGGTTCAACCCCCGATACAACCAAAGAATCATTCAAATCAGAGATCGCCACAATCCAGTATGATCTCATCTTTATCTCATCTAAAGAAACCCTATTCCCAAATAGGGTCATACTCTGAGGTGATAGATAGACATAAATTGGAAGGGAGCACTATTCAATCCACTATGTTCTCGTTACCAAGATTAGCTCCTACAGAAGGTCATTACCACACACACCTAGTGGATATGATCAATTGTTATTCCTCTTATTACCATCAATTTCACTCTATTTTTGCAAAATAAGATAATTTCTAAGAAAGTATGCACTGTATTCCTGCTCTGGATTATATTACTGTGATTTCTCACTCCAATGGCCATGCCACAGGAAAAGAGAAGAGGAAATATATGTGGGAAGAAGAAGATAGTTTCAAATCATTCTCCTTGCAAGATCCAAAGGATTAATAATTTTTCAAGCAGATAATTCTTGTTTGTTTTCCCCCATTTAAGGGAAACCAATTATTTTGTATATTTTATATTCCATCAGATTGGTGACCAGTGTTTGCTTGTACTCTTAGGATGTGACAAAGCCTAAGTATTGCCAAAGAAAAAGTGGAGGGGGAAGTCAGGCTGGCGTGCTTGGCATTCTGGTCCTGGTACTCACTGCTAGGTCATCTTGGGAAATTGAGTCTTCCTCCTGAGGACCTCATTTCCATGTAGACAAGAGTGTTGTCATGGTAACTGGCATACTAGGAGGCCCACATTGCAAGTCTTTTCCCTTCCCTGCCTCTCAGCCACAGGTTCCCCTCTCCTCACCTATATGTTACTAATGGGCAAAGGGTCTTGCTCTGTGTAGCCACGAATTAACAAGAAATAGGGGACAGTGGAATGTATTAAATGATACCACAGGATTGAAACAGCAAAATCCAGACTGTGGGAATTTCCACAAACAGACTATTCCATTTCTTCAAGAAAATAAAAGAGGTAGAAAGGAATCCTAGAGTTTAAAAGAAATGCCAACCAATTATGATATATAACTCTTATTTAGAATGCAATTCAAATAAACTGGAAAGTGATTATAAAATTCTATAAGCAATTGAGGAAACGTGAATGCTGACAAGATATTTGATATTAAGGGACCATTATCATTGTTTGCAGTAATGGTACTGTGATCTTATTCTACTTGAGAGTCCTTGTAGAGCTGTATTCTGAAATACAGTGAGATGATGTAATGTCTGAGAATTGTTTCCAAATAATCTAGAAGTGAGAGTGGATGAAGGTATTGAAACAAGCATAATCATGGCCATGTATTAATAATTGCTGAAGGTAGATAATGAGTACTTGGCTCCCTCCTGTTCTCTCTCTCTCTCCCTCTCACCCTGCCTCGCCTCCCTGCCTCTTTCCCCACTCCTTCCTTCTCTCCCTCCTTTCTACCTCTCTCCCTCCTTCCTTCTCAGCCTCCCTCTATATATATATACATATTGAAATTCCTGTTTAAATTTTTCATAAGTTGTGCACCAGCTGCGGTACCACACGCCTGTAATCACAGCAGCTCGGGAGGCGGAGGCAGGAGGATCACAAGTTCAAGAACAGAGGCAGTCTGCGTACCTTAGCAAGACCCTGTCTCAAAAAGTAAAAAAAAAAAAAAATGGGCTGAGGGTGCAGCTCAGTGCTCCAGCACTTGCAGAGCATGCAGGCATGAGGCCCTGGGTTCAGCCCACAGTACCGGGAAAAAATTTTTTCATAAGTGGTGATATATTTATTCTCTACTATCATGTCTTTGGCTAAAGAATAAACTTCAATCTAGAACAATCTATCTAGAGCTCTATCCAAGGGCATTCAACTATTAAAGTAAGGAAATAACTAACTATATATAACATACAGTAAAGATCTATGGTACTTTCTGAATACTTTGTTCTATTTAAAAATATTTCCCTTTCCATGGGTTCATTAAATGAATATTCTTCATAATTAACTATGTCCCAAGAGAAAATTACAAGTATCAGAGCCACAATAATTAGCTATATGGTTCTAGTCCTAAAGGAGTTTATAGACCACATGATAATTGATAGGTCTGAGGTTTAATTCAATTGATAGAGCGCCACTCTGCACTCTTTGAGGACCCAGGTTCAATCCTCAGCACTGAAAAAATGGGAGAAGGATGTGGCAAGCTACTCTCAAAGCAATCCCAAAACAATCAGCCATTGAAAACCCCATGAGGGTCACTGTGAGTTGGACACAACTTGACGGCACCTGACCTGATGATAAATGATATCAAACAAATAATCAAGCAAGTACATAATTGTATTTGTAAGAAATGCTATGAAGTGAAAGAACACAATGCAATGAAAATGCACAACAAAGCCAGGTATCCTCCTTTGTTGTTAGGTGCCATTGAGTCAGATCTCACTCATAGTGAACCTCATAGGGTTTTCAACGCCTGATTGTTTCAGGATTGCTCCAGGAATGGATTGCCGGGTCCTTCTTCCATGTTTGCAGTCCTAGGGATCGAACTCAGGTCCTCAGAGAGTGTGGAGTAGTACTCTACCAACTAAGCTAAACCCCAGCCCATCTTCCTTTAGGGCTCCAACAAGAATGGGAAACCATTAAGTTTTAAGTAAATATGGCATGACCAGTTTTTCATTCCTATGACCAAATGAAGTTTGGCAGTAGAACATAGAAGTTAAGTACAGATAGCCAGGACTTAAGGGGCTGGGATTTAGCTCAGTTGGTAGAGTGCTGCACTGCAGTCTCTGAGGTCCCGAGTTCAATTCCCAGCACTGCAAAAATGGGAGAAGCACCTGGCAATCCACTCCTAAGGCAATCCCGAAACAGTCTGCCATTGAAAACCCTATGAGGGTAGCTATGAGTTGGATACTGACTTGATGGCACCTAACAACAACAACAAGCCAGGACTTAAATCTCTGTTTCACCCCATGCTTGCTATATCATCTTCAGTGTCCATATCATTAAAGCAGCAAAACTGTGATTCCTCCTCTGAAGATTATTAAGGATTCGATTAGATGATCCAAAGCAAGTGCTTTAAAAAATATTACCGATTTCTAACACAAGAGAAAGAAGAGAACTATTATGGGGAATTTCAAGGTTTTGATTAATGATGAAGGAAAAACCACATTTCCTTTCCATTAACTATGCCTTTTTAAAAACTAATAATTAACTTTTGAAGTCTATAAAACTATAGCCAATTTTTCAAAATAAAAATAATTAATTTTCAGACTAGTGATTAATGTGGCATGTTCCCAGGTTAAAAGACTAATAATACTTCTAAAGGATCTATGTTCACATGCTATCCTCATTGCTTATTTATAAGAATATGAATACATCTAAAGTGCACTTATAACATCAAAGTACTTGGCCTCAGCATCATTTTTCTGACTTTGTAGTCAGATTCTGTCATATCTAATGCCATGAAAATCATAGTTTGGCTAAATTAGAGATTAGCCTATATTTTATAGCTCCTACTTAATATCTTGCCTGCAACCATACCACTGTAGCATCTGATTCCATCAGATCTCAGAAGCTAAGCAGGGTCAGACCTGGTTAGTACTTAGATGGGAGACCACCGGTAGCCATGCGAAGAGGACTTAGAAACCCACTACCAAAAAACAATCAGCCATTGAAAACTCCATGAATAGCAGCGAAGCCCAACAATAATGTTTTGTCTGTTGTACATAGGTTGCTATGAGCTGGACACTGACTCAGCAGCACCTAAGAACAACTTAATATCTCTTATCATTCAAATAATTTCAGATATTTATAAATCTTTTTTTCACTTTTTTTTCACTATAAATCACTTTTTCACTATAAATCACTTTTTCACTTTATTCTACCCTCATTACCACTGCAAAAGAAAAAAGAAACTCAGGCCTACTGGGGATTTTTGAGGGTTTTGTTGTTGTTGTTGTTTTGTTTTGTTTTTGCAGTACTGGGGATTGAACCACAGGCCTCATTCATGCTAGGCAAGGACTCTACCACTATACTGCACTCCCAGTCCCTTTTCTATTTTTTTATTTTGAGACAAGGTGTCACTAAGTTGCACAGGCTGCCTCTGGCCTCTAACTCACAATCCTCCTGTCGCAGCCTCCTGATTCACTGGGATTACAGGCATGTGACACACAACCAGCTAAACCTACTGTTCTTTACCCACCAGTTTTAGCTGCTGTGAACCTTCATCACAAAATAAAGAGGTGTGCTATTCCTTTGTTCCCTAAAACAATCACAGGGGTGGGAGGGTGGCTCAGTGGTAGAGCACTTGCCTAGCAGGCATGAGGCCTTAGGTTTCATACTTTGGTTGGTTGGTTGGTGCCATCGAGTCCTGTCTAACTCATAGCAGGCCTCATAGGGTTTCCAGTGGCTGATTGTTCCAGGATTGCCTCAGGAGTGGATTGCCACATCCTTCTCCCACAGGTTCATATCTTAGCACTAAGAAAAGAGGAAAACTTCAGAAATGTTAAATTGTTCTAGTAACTTATCTATGATTAGAACTCTATTTCCTTCTCTTTTGTATAATAAGGGTTACTTTTATTCTGTTCACATATTCTGTGTCTAAAAATAAAGAATAATGAGTAGCTGCTTGGGTTACCATGGCCTGCCACCCGTCACGAGTACACCACCACACTCAGAGCACAGGATGCTTAGAGAGGAGAGAGCATTGCCCAGGAGTGAGGGCAGTTGGCTTCCAGGGGCTGGCATTGCAACTGGTAGTTGTGTGGCTTCTGCAAACTTTTCACTGATGATGGAACTCTTGTTCTATCCCCCAAGGAATAAAAAATGTGGACAAGATGGGAGATCACAAATTTGCATCTGTCGAGAGAGTTTCCTTGCAAGCCAAATCTGTTTTTTTTTTTTAAATCTTTTGAAAATGCTAAATAGAAAGGACATTCATTCTAGTGTACTATGGTGTTGTTGTTTTTAGGTGTCTTTGACTCCAGTCCAAGATTTCTGGTTCCTTATTGGAGAATGATTTTAGAAACCAAAATCTGTATTATACTCTGCTTATTGCTACCGTTAAAAGTTTTATTTCTTTTGGACTCTCTTAGTCATCAGAGCCTCCCTTTACTCTTACACCTTCCTCAAATCACATTTTTGGTTACTAGTCTGGCTATTGAAGATGCTGAGTTTTTCTGGCCCAAGATCTACTTTACCTCTAATATTTCTTCCAACTCTAATACCCTGTTGGGATTCAATCAGTCAAAGAAAGTTTTGCTAATTGGGGGACTAAATTGAAATGAAAGAAATTATGATGGGAAAATTTCAGGACAAATTTTTACAGGCTTTACCCAGTCAGTCTCAAACCCTCATGGATTCACTTTTGGTAATAATTCTGATTTATATTTCTTCTTTTACTTACATTTCATCATAGTCCAGATCATTTATACAGAACTTCCTAGTGCAGAAATTCTCACCCTTGATTCTATTGACTTTTTTGGGCTGAATCATTCTTTGTTGTGAGGCATTTGTGCAATGAAGGATGTGCACCTTTGACATCTACCCAAAAGATGGGGTTTAGCTCAGTTGGTAGAGAGCTGCTCTGATCACTCCAAGTCCCTGAGTTTGATCCCCAGCACTGCAAAAATGGGAGAAGGACCTGGCAGCCCACTCCTGAAACAATCCAGAAACAATCAGCCATTGAAAACCCTGTGAATAGCAGAGAAGCACTGATAGAGTGCCAGGTACAGCACAGTACTGGGGAATGTTTTGTTCTGTTGTACACTATGTATGTGTCACTGTGTATGAGTCAGACCCAACTCCACAGCACCTAACAACAAACCCACTACATACCAATAGCTCCTCCCCACTGATTCTAACAACCAAAAATATCTCCAGACATTCCCAAATGTTCTCTGGGGGAAAAATCACTCTGGATTGAAACCACTGTCCTAATGTACAAAGCTACATTTTTAGAACCTGCTGCCAAATCCTGTACAGCCCACCTGCCTATCTAGCAGGATATGTTTCAAGAATTTGTACTGCAATGAGTGTTATATCAAACTACCCCCATCTGCCTGCCCCCCTCCCCTCTCAGGGTTCTGATTTGTCTACTGAACCTTCACCAAAGACTGAGAGGGCCCTGGCTGTGGGCAATTCATTGCCTCTGTCTTTGCGTGCGTTCTCTAGCTCTGCATCTAAATGGAAACTCTTCAAAGTCAGTAACTGTCATGGGAACTCGCATTTATTACTGGCATACTTAGAAATGGCTACAATACATAATTTTTGGTTCACTGATTCTTTTTCAATTCTCCATAGTAAGGCATCTCAGTACATCAATAAAGGTTTTGGAAAAAATTGGGGGCAAGAGTAGAGCAAGTTTAGTTCTCTTCTTAGACAAATTAATAGGTATCACTTTAATGGAGTAATAAGCTTTTATTGCTCTGGATTCCTGTTCAAAAATTTTTAAGAAACATTTGGAAAATAATTTTTCCCTGAGATTGATTTTTTAGCTCTTCTGCAACTTTCACCCTTTGATTAGGGTAAAATTTTTATGTAATTGTGGGATTAGGAGAGCAAAAACTTAAATAAAGATGGAAAACACAGCTTTTTGTATCAGCCTTTATACTCCAGCTGCTACATTTCATAACAATTTCATCTCTGTCCACTGTAGGAATCTTTTCTGAATTTCCCAGCACCCATGTCTGCATGTGCCAATATCATCTCCTGCCCCACTTTAGGGAAAAATTCCTCCTCTACGCAAGACATGGTTATAAATCAGCTGAAATCCCCTTCCCTACTCTTAGCCACATATTTTTAGAATTCATGACATGGCCAGTCAGTGATTTTGCTGTAAAGCAAAAGCTCCATCTAACAAATCAGCCCATCAGTGATATTCGAAGATAAAGACCTCAGGAAGAAATGATTCCTAGGGGAATCATAAGAAAATTATTACACTAGTTTTCTAGCCCATCACTAAAAACATTCTAATTATCCTGAGACTGATATGTGATCTTTATTCCATGACTAAAACATACAATTTAGCAACACATTTATGAAATTAATTTCTGAAGATAGAGTGAACAATTATATACTGAACTAGTCTAACCCCTCAAAATGGTCATTTCGATGTCTAATAATAAATTGCCTACAGCTACACCACTGTAACATCCAAATTTGTCAGATCACAGAAGCTAAGCAGGGTCCACCCTGGTTAGTACTTGGATAGGAGACTGCCTGGCAACACCAGGTGCTCTAGGCTTGGGAGAAGGACCTGGCAACCAACTCTCAAAAAACAATCAGCCATTGAAAACCCTATGAATAGCAGAGAAGCAGTAACAATACTGTTTCACTTGTTCTACATAGAGTCACTATGAGTCAGATACTGAGTCAATTGCACCTAACGACAACAATAATAAATTATATATGACATTAAAATATGTTCATAAATACTAAGGAAGTTTCCACTGTTAACATTAATATGTTCTAACACTCATATTTGCATTATCATTAAGGTATTGTTTTAAATTTCTTATAAAATATTAATAATCATAATTTCAACTTCCTTTAGCAATTCTTTTCATGGTTTTCACTGCACATGTGTCAGTTTACAGTTCAGTAAAACTTAATGAGCTCTTAAGAATTGTTAAATTTACTTTGGACATGCAATATTATTTGCTTTATGTAAAAATTGAGACATGTTAATGTTTTTCATGAATGGGGAGGTATATAGTAAAATAATGAAAAGCCTCTATTTAGTTTTGCTAACGTGTTGCAGGGCTGGGATTTAGCTCAGTTGGTAGAGCGCTGCGCTGCAGTCTCTGAGGTCCTGAGTTCGATTCCCAGCACCACGAAAATGGGAGAAGGACACGGCAATCCACTCCCAAGGCAGTCCCGAAACAGTCAGCCATTGAAAACCCTATGAGGGTTGCTATGAGTCGGATACCAACTCGACGGCACCTAACAACAACAACAACAACAACGTGTTGCAGGTTAGTAGCACATCTCCATATCTGGTTCTTCTCCTCTTTCTGTAAACACAAGACGACCATTCTTCCCAACAACCTTGCAGTTAATCTGAGCCAAGTGACTGGTTCTAGTTCAGTTGTTTTCAACCAAGAGCAACTTTTCCCTAGCCCTTACCCCTAGGCATATCTTGGTTATCATAGTTGAAAGAGATGTTACCAGAAACACATGCATAAAAGACAGGGAAGCTACTATGTATCCTACAACAAAGAGAAAAGACCTCCAACCACAAAGCATTCTTCAGCCCTAATTCCAATTCTGACAATGTTAAGAAGCCCTATTACAGACAAACATATATAAGTGGAAGTAAAAGACTGAGATTGTCCAAGGTTTGCTTTACTTGGTTCTACAATCAACACTCATGGAAGCAGCAGTCAAGAAATCAAAAAACACATTACATTGGGAAAAGCTGTTGCAAAAGACCTCTTTAAAGTGTTGAAAAGTAAAGATGTCACATTGAAGATAAAGGTGCACCTGACTCACACCATGGTATTTTCAGTCACATCATAGAGTTGCGAAGAAAAACTAAACACTGAATAAGGGAGACAGGAGAAGAACTGATGCTTTTGAATTACGGTACTGAAGATGAGTATTGAATATACCATGGACTACCAAAAGGACCAACAGATCTATCCTAGAAGAAGTGCAACAGAGTGTTCCTTGGAAACAAAGATGGCTACATTGCCTTTTGCATCTCTTGGACAAGTTTTCAGGAGGAACCAATCCCTAGAGAAGAACATCATATCAATCCCTAGAGAAGAACATCATATCTGGGAGAGTGGTGGGTCAACAAAGAAAATGAAGACCCTCAACTACATGGATTGACACAGTGCCTGGCACAGTATCAGGGAGTGTTTCCTTCTGTTGTACACAGTCACTATGAGTTGGACTTGAATCAACCAGATCTAATAATAACAAATGGTCACTTCCAGGCTAATGGCTGAAAGACTATTTTCTTTATCAAAGACAACCACAGAAACCATGTGTTAAAATGTAAATGCCACAAGACACAAGTGGCTTGGGTTTTTCAGTCATCACCTAGAGAAGAGCTACCCTGAGAAGTTCTCTGAGATTCAACAGACTGTGTTATGGTTTGAATATCAAATGTCGTCTCCCATAGGCTCATGAGTTGAATGGCCCCCAGTTAGTGGCACTATTTTGGAATATGATGGAAACTTTAGGAAGTAGAGCCTAGCCCGAGGAAGTAGGTCACTAGAGGTTAAATCTTGTCCCTGGACTCTCTCTCTCTCTCTCTCTCTTTCTCTCTCACTTGCTCTCTCTCTCTCTTCCCACCCTTGGTCACCATGAAATGAGAACTTTGCTCAGCCATACCCTTCCACCATGATGTTCTACCTCACCATGGTCCAGAAAAAAATGGAGCCAGCCCACCATGGACTGAAACCTCTGAAATCACGAGCCAAAATAAATCTTTCCTCCTTTTAAATTGTCTTTCTCAAGTATTTGTCATGCAATGAAAAACTGACTAACACACTGTGTAATCCTGCCATAAATCTGTTTTCATCTTTAATCTTCATTATATCTTACACCAGATGTCCGGGCTAATTTATCACTGCAACATAACATTTCTTATTCTTACCAATACAGTTAGTTTTATACATTTTCATGTGTGTGCATATAAATATAGTACATTTTTAAATGCCAACTCATATCATATGCATAGCATCAAGTAGCTTTCAAACATAACTTGTTTTTCAGTCAAATAATCTTTTAATATTTCAGTCATTAATATATCCTGAGAATAGAGATGGCATTACTCAAGCAAAAATAGAACTTGAAGACTACATTTTTGAAACCAGTTGACAATACACTCAGTTATCTTCAGGATATAATTTTGCATGTTTGGGAAGAGGCAATCACCTAGGTCTGAAAATAAAACTAAGAAACTATAAATTTCAGGAGATCCAAAATGTTTTTGTCTAAAGGTCATAAGAACAAGAAATAAGAGGTTTAAACATCATTTTTTTCTCAACAGAGCAGATACAATGTTGCAGCCGAGCTGCAGAGAGTGATCTATGCTCATAACCCAATGGATACTGCTCAGCTCAGGAAATGAATCCAATAAAATCCATGCTGGGGCTGAGAGTAAAACCCAAGGAAAATGCCTTTACTTAGCCACCCTAATCCCTCCCCCTGTGCACCAGAAAAGAGTTCACATTCAAACCCAGCATCCCTGCAGGTATTTAGATTACCCATGAGTAATGCAATAAGGCTGACCCAAAACTTTAAAGGCAGCAATTTGCTATGTTTTTATACTTTCACTTTTTTCCTTCTCAGTTAAAGTCAGAATAATAATTTGTAAAGGCCTTCAAAATATGCTTCAAGTTCTTAGTGATCATCTTTCTATGAGGCAAAGTTGTTTGGAAAAAAAACAAATAATATAAGTCCAACTGTGATGACACCAGAGTGCACAATATTGACAAATCCCAAAATGGTGATAACTGAAGCAATGGCTTATGTAACTTAACTCGTCAAATGTTCCCAGTGGTGATATGTAATCACCAAGGAAACAAAACCAGAATTCATAGATCTTATTTTTTTTTAATCTGAAGTTAATTCTATATGAGTATGCTTTGTGGCTGGAAACTATTTAAATGTGAGCAAGGATAAAAATTCCTTGTCAAATAATTTTGACTTTGTGGTGTTGCGTATTTCCCTAATAACAGTCCTGTGGAATTGAGATGGCATGATATCCTGAGAGATGCTTTCGACTAGTTGTTCTGAGGCTCTAATTCTGATACTAACCAACTCCTAAAACTGTGGACTATTACAAAAATATCGAGTCTTTGACAGGCTACCCACAAAACATTGACTTCATGCCACCTAGAGAGTAGAGGACTAAAAGTCCACATTTGAGAACAATGGAAAACTAACTGCTGTCAAAGTAACCAGCAAATTAATGTACTTTGTTCATGATCATATAAAGAAGTCAGCCTGGTTCACATAGGTGGAGCTACTCAAGAAAATCCAATGCAAAGGATTGAGTGGATCAATCCATGACAAGACTAGCTCCAGATGAGGCTCAGAGAGGGAGGAGAGTCAGGTACCTGACTGTATAGGAAGGACAGTAGGGCTGTGAGGGAAACATGGGGAATTCAAGGTTGGAGTCCAAGTACTTCAGACCTGAGAGCACTAAACACTCAGCACCATAAACCCACCCCCATGACCTGGATGACCTTGACAGGAGCATGCACAGGCTGCCCAAGTACACAGATCACCAGAACCATGCCTGTAATGATTATATCACATTCTACCTCCGATTGGAGCAAAAGCTCCCAATTTCTTTCTCACTCTAGTCAGAAATGGTGTCAAGACCAGGAGCAAAGAGTGTTTGTTGCTACCCATTTCTAAGCCAAGAAAAGGGAATAACTGGAAAAAAA